>SNQJ01S0143164.1:0-24510 GCA_010110895.2 Picea sitchensis
GAAGTGGTAATGATCTAAAAAGAGTATGACTCCATCCCCACACATTTTTGGAGAGCCTTGATAAGCTCCATCAAAGAAGTCCCAAGGATTTGTGAAATCAATACAGGGCTCATGCAATACCCTTTGGGATTTAATATTAATATCAAAATTGATGCCCAAAATATTTTTTTATTTTTTTTCTAAATAAATTTTGGTCGTCGCATATCCGACGACAAATTTTATCGATGCGACGGTTTTTCTATATAAACAACGAAAATATGTCGTCACCTATGCAACGACAATTTCTATTGATGCGGTTGTTTTGCTATATAAACAACGAAAATTTGTCATCGAATAGGCGACGACAACTTCTATTGATGCATCGGTTTAGCTACATAAACAACAAAAAGTTGTTGTCGAATAGGCGACGATAACTTCTATTGATGCGTCGATTTAGCTACATAAACAACAAAAAGTTATCGTCGAATAAGCGACGACAACTTCTATTGATGCGATGGTTCAGCTATATAAACAACAAAAATTGGTGTCGAATATGCGACGACAACTTCTATTGTTGTGTCGATTTAGCTACATAAACAACAAAAGGTTGTCATTGAATATGTGACGACTTCTTCTATTGATGTGTTGGTTTAACTATAAAAGTTGTTGTCGCAATTTAGATGAAAAGTTGGTTTGAGATTGTTTGCCTATATCGTCTCTTGTGAGACGTTTGATCAAGTTCGTGGAAAATGCCACGTCACATAAACTGATGTTTCAGAGACTCCAAATTTGTCACCATATCAACGACATAACATCACAATAGCATCAAAACAACTGTCACAAAATGGGCCAAATATGCTAGTGGGGTATGCCACTACCCAAAACATCTTACGAGCAGAATACTTCTGGCCTTCTTTGTTTAAAGATGGTATTACTATCGTCCATAAATTCCATGCTTGTCAAATGTACAATAACCAGATAAGATCTCATCCCGCTCCTTTACACCATGTAGTTTTCGTTGGTCCTTTCACAAAATGGGGCATTGACTTCATGACATGTAACCCTCACTCGGTCGGGGGGCATGGATACATCATCCATGGATTATTTCACTAAATGGGCTGAGACGATGCCTACATTTGATAATACCAGAAAAACTGCAGCCTTGTTCATATTCAATCATATCATCACTCGATTTGGAATCCCACAAGCTATCGTCACTGACCATGGTAGCCATTTTCAAAATTTCATGATGTTCGAACTTACTAAAAATTTGGGTCTTCAGCATGAAAACCCAAACCCCTATTATCCACAGGCCAATGTCCAGGTTGAAGCAATAAATAAATTTCTTATTACTATGCTTCGATGGATAATAGGAATTCACAAGACAAGTTGGCACATGATGTTGTTTTCAGCATTATGGGCCTATTGGACATCCATGAAGTCTGCCACGAGATTTACGCCTTTACAATTAGTGTATGGTGTCGAATTTGTCTTGTCGATTGAATGTGAGATACCATATTTGAAGCTAGTCGTTGAACTTCTTCCCAACACCTCTGCCAAATAAGAACATCTATTGTACCTGATGCAATTAAATGAAACCCGTCATGATGCCACCCTGGTTATTGAAACTCAGAAAAAACACGTCAAAGCCCAATACAAGAAACATGTCAAGCCATGTGTTTTCTATGAAGGTGATCTGGTTCTCCTCTACGAACAAGATCGTGATTTACTAGGGGTCGGAAAATTCGAGGCTATGTGGCAAGGTCCTTATATTGTCAAACGAGTATTGGAGAAGGGATCTTATGAGTTAGTGGATTATGATGGCATTCCTTTGAGTGAACCCAGAAATGAGCTTTACTTGAAGAAGTACTATGCTTAGGTTATTTTTTCATGAGTGCTTGTATTTTTATTGTATCATACTCTTGTGTGCCACTTTTGTGTGCTTTTTTGTTATTTGGTTTCCACCCCCAACTGCTTACCTTACATTGTGCTTGGTTTTCAGATGTCGGTGTCTTCACTACCCTACATTGGCTTCGTCAATGGCGCTAGTCGCAATACTCAGAACTTAGCATCTGTTGCTTGGGAAATCTATGCACCTATGAACGAATTAATCAGTCTACATGGTGTCTACCTTGGTCGTGCAACTAACAATATCGTGGAATATAGTGCATTCATCGAATTGTTGACTGACGTTATTTCACTTGAAATTCGTCATCTTGTTGTACGACTTGATTCACAATTAGTATTACTACAATTGAGTAATGTCTATACTATCCGAAGTTCTACTTTGTTAAGGATATATTTACGAATTCTCCTCTTGGAATGTCATTTTGATTACATTGAATATCAACACATTCCTATATGTCTAAATACATTAACATATGCATTAGCTAATTATGTGTTAGACAGACATTTGAGACATTTATAAATCTAATCACATTTTGTATATAAAGCAAGAAAGTCGGTAGAAGCCTCATGTATATATAATGATAAAAGTTTTTACAAAAAAAAATGTTTTGTCTAAAGACCAAAATAACAAAAATGTGAAGCACATGGCTTCATATACAAAATAGCATCAAGGTTGCTCATGATAACACACAACTACTCATGCCACCCTACGGAGCAGTCGACTAAGAGAACCAAATACACCCACGGTATGGCGCTGGTAACATCTCGGGATCTCATCGATAGAGATATCCACTGTCAACCCCTCTAGGTTATGCTCGATCACCTTATAATCAATAGCAACCAATCCTGCTACCTCGATTGCTTCCCCTCGTCTATGGATGGGGGATGTACCTGGAGGTTGGTGCAGTCCTACATCTGCATTGTCAAAGGGCTTTTGATTAGTCATCAGATTAAAAAAATAAAAAACATTTCATATTTAAAAATCTACAAAAACATTATAAAAAGTAAAATGTGCTTCTTACCTAAGTTCCCCCATTGAGAACCTTTGGGAAGAACCAATTATGGGTCACCTCTGAAATCCAAGCCGACATACACATAGTGATCCACCATGAGTAGCTGGGGCCTCAACTAATCAAAAAACACGTCATTATATTTGACGATAGGGCCCATCACGTGTCGAGCCATGAGGTCAAACCATATTTTCATCCTTGGATCATGTGGGGCCGTGAGGCCCCACTCTACCTGTAAGCACAAGAGTGGAACCCTTTCCAAGAAGAAGGAAACTAAAATGGATCTGTACCTAAATTGTTTTAGGTCACCTTTCTTACACTTTGCCAATTGTTTCTTCATACTGTGAAGAACCCCGTCACACTAGTTAAATACCTGGGGCTCCATGCACTCCACTACATACTGGAAGTAACTCTAGAGGGCCATATGAGGAGATGCATTGTCTTCCATATGTGAGATAGTGAAAAGGATAGTCCGAAGGGGTAAATCCAAAACATCCCTAATGGAAACCTTGCCACTACGTCTCTCGGCCTCTGGATCAAAATACCAACGGACATACTCACTCATTGGTAGACCGCCACCCCTGCTACCTGTCAATGTCACACGAGATCCATGGCGTGATAATCCCATCAAAAAATAGATATCCTCGATATCTAGAGAGAGTATGTGGGCTCCCACATGGAATACCTACTAATCCACATCCCACATTTGGACTAAATACTCAAGCAACCTCAGTTGGGCCCTCATGCCCTGGATCTTGAAGAACTTCAGGAGCCCACACTGTCGAAGGGCATTAACTCTGCTCAAGCCATTCCCGGTGAAGTAATCATCATCCTCGTGTTCTCTCTCACTCCACTCCAACATTCTGAAGGTCAAAACCTGCATTGGAGCCATCAGGAGAAGTCAACATCTTTATTTTTCTTCCTTGGAAATGTTTTATCGGTTAAACATACATAAGAATTTTTTACTTGCACACAACGTAGGGAAAGTTTTTGCACAGTGCGAAATTGTCGCAGGTCAACCATAAGGTTGCCTACGGAAACCTATGGTTTCTGCATGGCATGATATAATCCACCTACGATGATCCCTACGTGCACTTACCCTCATAAAATCCGACTCAAAAACTACTTTTAACTAGTAAAAGCAAAAATTAATCCATGGAAAAGGAAGAGAACATTAATATTACATTTTTAGCGGAAGTCATTTGTCAAATGGTTTCTTGTGCCTCCGACAATCCACAGTGAAATTTTGAGGTGAAATGAGGGTTTTTGAACCAATTTTGGGTAAAATAACAATGGAATGGTAAAAATACATGTTTACCCCTATTTATTAACTTGTTTACTTTTCCATTGATATTTTATATTATTTTATGCATTTTTACCTAAAACCTAATGTTCTAATGGTATTGGGAGTGTTGTAATTTTTTTTCAGATGAAGGATCTAGGATCCTAAACGATGGAATACAGATACGTTTCTTAATTTGTTTTTACGTTTGTCACATGAACAAATAATTTTTAGGTTTTTTAGGAAAAACCTCAAGCTCAGTCTTTGTTCGTTCTCGTGCTCGTAAATCAATGAGAATGCAACCAAGTATACTTTTGTCGTCTTTTCGTACTCGTCATGGTAACACGAAAAATGAAACTTATGGAGTATCCTTTAAGCTCTTTTCATGTTCCATAAAACAGAAAAGATTGTCGAGCAACCTTGTTCTTATCACGCTCGTAAAAGTATTTGAAGAAAACGTTTGATGGGCAGTAGGTTATCACTTTTTCGGTCTCATCAAACTAATTTACAAAAAAGGAACTAAGAGAGTTCTCTTTAAGTGTTTTTCAGACTCTCTAAATATGAAAAACCTCTAAGTTTTCTCTCTTTGGACTCGTTAAACAAACATTGAAAGACCTATATGGAACCAAACCACTCCTTCTTAGGGTTCTTTAAACATACTCCGAGGGACTCATCCAAAGGATGAGTTTACATCAACAAGCATATGTTATCCTCCTCAAGCTTGCATAAAAATAAAGAGGTACTCACCAGAAATGGTGGGGGAAATTTTGGGAAAGAAATGTGTCTCTGTATTCGTGTTAGTAGCAGTAATAGTCACTCTTGCACATGACACCCCCTTTATCATTATATCCAGGTTGGGAAATCCATTTGTCTCTCATCTAGCCTTCCTCAAGTTCATATATTGGGTCGTCCTTGAGTCAATGTTGCCAATACCATTGTCGTGTCATTAATATGTTCAAGAGAAGTCCAACCATAAACAATCCCTCTATCGAGTCATCCATCTGCAGTTATCGATTCCTACCATGTTGGCCTTCCCTATGTCAGTTCAAATCATTTTCGTACTTTGATCTACCCTAAATCTCTTACTTATTTTGTGTCATTGACGGGGGATACATCAAGGCCCTCCTGTGACGAGTCTTTTCATGTTGACTTCAACTCATCATCTGAGAGAGAGACTTAGAAATCATTTAGTACCTTAGAGCCTGCATGCCTCAATGGCAGGTTTCTTCACTTTCGACAATGGGTTCACATCATTGGTCCTTGATCGAGAGATTACATCGAGTGTTCGACTTCATCTCATTTATTCACATTCGTTGGATTGTACTGAGGTACCTTGGGAGTCATTGACATCAATGGTGATTTCCCTCGCACTTATTAATGGTTTTCATCAATGGCCGGTAATCAAGTGGTTTCTACCATGTTCGACTTCAGCACCTGTAATCTCATGGCTAGATTCATACTTACGGATGACGGGATTGAAGACCCCGGATATCATCATTTTGGTCCAGGTTACGATGGATTATTTATGATTTGTATTGACACATAGATCCACTATGTATGTCTCATGGCTATGTCTGAATTTGAGTTTTCTAGAATATAGATCCACAATGCATTCCTGGTGGCTATGTAGAATCTTGGCGACATGGATCTGTAGTGTATGATTGGTGGCCATGACTAGCATTTATGATTTAAATCACTTGTAGTCTGAGCATGGGAATGCCTACCTCAGAAATGGTATAATATTGTGCAGATGCTTGGTTGTTTGTAGGTTCCCGATTGGTGTGCCCCCTATTTCCAACACACACACACATTTTACAAAGTATTTCAGTTGTCATGAGTTCCAACCTCATACTTTGGGGGGCATTCTGTTATGTCAAAAAATAAAAAAAACACATCATTTTATTTTATGATAGAGCCCGTCACGTGTCGATCCATGAGGTCAAACCATATTTTCATCCTTGGATCCTGTGGGGCCGAGAGGCCCCACTCTACTTGTAAGCGCAAGTGTGGAACCCTCTCCAAGAAGAAGGACACTAAAATGGATCCGAACCTAAATTGTTTCAGGTCACCTTTCTTACACTTTATCAATTGTTTCTTCATACTGCGAAGAACCCAGTCACACCAGTTAAATACCCGGGGCTCCATGCACTCCACTGCATACTGGAAGTAACTCTGGAGGGCCATATGAGGAGATGCATTTCCTTCCATACGTGAGATAGTGAAAAGGATAGTCCAAAGGGGTAAATACATAACATTCCTAATGGAAACCTTGCCACTACATCTCTCAGCCTCTGGATCAAAATATCGGCGGACATACTCACTCATTGGTAGACTGCCACCACTGCTACCTATCAATGTCACACGGGATCCACAGCGTGATAATCCTGTCAAAAAATAGATATCCTCGGTATCTAGAGAGAGTATGTGGGCTCCCACATGGAGTACCTACTGATCCACATCCCACATGTGGACTAAATACTCAAGCAACCTCAGTTGGGCACTCATGCCCTGGATCTTGAAGAACTTTAGCAGCCCACACTGTCGGAGGGAAGTAACTCTACTCGGGTCATTCCCGATGAAGTAATCATCATCCTCGTGTTCTCTCTCCCTCCACTCCAACATTCTGAAGGTCAAAACCTGCATTGGAGCCATCGGGAGAAGTCAACATCTTTATTTTGCTTCCTTGGAAATGTTTTATTGGTTAAACATACATAAGAATTTTTTACTTGTGCACGATGCAGGGAAGGTTTTTGCACAGTGCGAAATCGTCGCAGGTCAGCAATAAGGTCACCTGCGGAAACCTGTGGTTTCTGCATGGCATGATATAATCCACCTACGGTGATCCCTACGTGCACTTACCCTCATAAGACCTGACTCGAAAACTACTTTTAACCGGTAAAAGCAAAAATTAATCCATGGAAAAGGAAGAGGACAATAATATTACCTTTTTAGCGAAAGTCGTTCGTCGAATGGTTTCTTGTGCCTCCAAGAATCCACATTGTAATTTTGAGGTGAAATGAGGGTTTTTGAACCAGTTTTGGGTAAAATGACAATGGAATGGTAAAAATACATGTTTACCCCTATTTATTAACTTGTTTACTTTTCCATTGATATTTTGTATTATTTTATGCATGTTTACCTAAAACCTAATGTTATAATGGTATTGGGAGTGTTGTAATTTTTTTTCAGATGAAGGATATAGGAGCCTAAATGATGGAATACAGATAGGTTTCTTAATTTGTTTTTATGTTTGTCACATGAACAAATACTTTTTAGGTTTTTTAGAAAAAACCTCAAGCTCAGTCTTTGTTTGTTCTCGCGCTTGTAAATCAATGAGAATGCAACCGAGTATACTTTTGTCATCTTTTCATACTCATCATGGTAACACGAAAAATGAAACTTATGGAGTATCCTTTAAGCTCTTTTCACGCTCCGTAAAACAGAAAAGATTGCCAAGCAACCTTGTTCTTATCACGCTCGTAAAATTATTTGAAGAAAAATTTTGATGGGCAGTAGGTTATCACTTTTTCGGTCTCATCAAACTAATTTACAAAAAAGGAACTGAGAGAGTTATCTTTAAGTGTTTTTCAGACTCTCTAAATATGAAAAACCCCTAAGTTTTCTCTCTTTGGACTCATTAAACAAACATCAAAAGACCTATATGGAACCAAACCACTCCTTCTTAGGGTTCTTTAAACCTACTCTGAGGGACTCATCCGAAGGATGAATTTACATCAACAAGCATATGTTATCCTCCTCAAGATTGCGTAAAAATAAAGAGGTACTCGCCAGAAATGGTGGGGGAAATTTTGGGAAAGAAATGTGTCTCTGTATTTTTGTTAGTGGCAGTAATAGTCACTCTTGAACATGACACCCCCTTTATCATTATATCCGGGTTGGCAAATCCATTTGTCTCTTGTCTGGCCTTTCGCAAGTTCATATATTGGGTCGTCCTTGAGTCAATGCTATCAATACCATTGCCATGTCATTCATATGTTCAAGAGAAGTCCAACCATAAACAAGCCATCTATCGAGTCGGCCATCTGCAGTTATCAATTCCTACCATGTTGTCCTTCCCTATGTCAGTTTCAAATCATTTTCGTACTTTGATCTACCCTAAATCTCTTACTTATTTTGTGTCATTGATGGGGGATACATCAAGGCCCTCCTGTGACGAGTCTTTTCATGTCGACTTCAACTCATCATCCGGGAGAGAGACTTAGAAATCATTTAGTACCTTAGAGCCTGCATGCCTCAATGGCAGGTTTCTTCTCTTTCGACAGTGGGTTCACATCATTGGTCCTTGATTGAGAGATTCCATCGAGTGTTCGACTTCATCTCATTTATTCACATTCATTGGATTGTACTGAGGTACCTTGGGAGTCATTAACATCAATGGTGATTTCCCTTGCACTTATTAATGGTTTTCATCAATGGCCGGTAATCAAGTGGTTTCTACCATGTTCGACTTCAGCACTTGTAATCGCATGGCTAGATTCGTACTTACGGACGATAGGATTGAATACCCTGGATATCATCATTTTGGTCCAGGTTGCGATGGATTATTTATGATTGGTATTGACACATAGATCCACTTTGTATGTCTCATGGCTATGTTCGAATTTGACTTTTCTAGAACATATATCCACAATGTATTCCTGGTGGCTATTTAGAATCTTGGCGACATGGATCCATAGTGTATGATTGGTGGCCATGACTGACATTTATGATTTAAATCACTTGTAGTCTGAGCATGGGAATGCCTACCTCAGAAATGGTATAATATTGTGCAGATGCTTGGTTGTTTGCAGGTTCCCGATTGGTGTGCTCCTTGTTTCCGACACACACACACATTTTACAAAGTATTTTGGTTGTCATGAGTTCCAACCTCATACTTTGGGGGGCATTCTGTTACGTCAAAAAATAAAAAAACACGTCATTATATTTTATGATAGAGCCCGTCACGTGTCGAGCCATGAGGTCAAACCATATTTTCATCCTTGGATCCTGTGGGGCCGAGAGACCCCACTCTACCTGTAAGCAAAAGTGTGGAACCCTCTCCAAGAAGAAGGACACTAAAATGGATCCGTACCTGAATTGTTTCAAGTCACCTTTCTTACACTTTGTCAATTGTTTCTTCATACTACGAAGAACCCCTTCACACCAATTAAATACCTGGGGCTCCATGCACTCCACTACATACTGGAAGTAACTCTAGAGGGCCATATGAGGAGATTCATTTCTTGCCATACGTGAGATAGTGAAAAGGATAGTCCAAAGGGGTAAATACCAAACATCCCTAATGGAAACCTTGCCACTACGTCTCTCGGCCTCTGGATCACAATATCGATGAACATACTCACTCATTGGTAGACCACCACCTCTACTACCTATCAATGTCACACGGGATCCACAGCGTGATAATCCCATCAAAAAATAGATATCCTCGATATCTAGAGAGAGTATGTCGGATCCCACATGGAATACATGCTGATCCACATCCCACATGTGGACTAAATACTCAAGCAACCTCAATTAGGCCCTCATGCCCTGGATTTTGAAGAACTTCAGGATCCCACACTGTCAGAGGCCATTAACTCTACCCGGGTCATTCCCGGTGAAGTAATCATCATCCTCATGTTCTGTCTCCCTCCACTACAACATTCTGAAGGTCAAAACCTGCATTGGAGCCATTAGGAGAAGTTAGCATCTTTATTTTTCTTCCTCGGAAATGTTTTATCAGTTAAACATACATAAGAATTTTTTACTTGTGCACGACGCAGGTAAGGTTTTTGCACAGTGCGGAATCATGGCAGGCCATCCATAAGGCCACCTTTGGAAAACTATGGTTTTCGCATGGCATGATATAAGCCACATGCAGCAATCCCTACGCGCACCTACCCTCATAAAATATGACTCAAAAACTACTTTTAACAGGTAAAAGAAAAAATTAATCCATGGAAAAGGAAGAGGACAAGAATATTACCTTTTTAGCGGAAGTTGTTCATCGAATGTTTTCTTGTGCCTCCCGCAATCCAAAGTGGAAGTTTGAGGTGAAATGAGGGTTTTTGAACCAGTTTTGGGTAAAATGACAATGGAATGGTAAAAAGACATTTTTACCCCTATTTATTAACTTTTTTACTTTTCCATTGATATTTTATATTATTTTATGCATTTTTACCTAAAACCTAATGTTCTAATGGTATTGTGAGTGTTGTAATTGTTTTGCAGATGAAAGATCTAGGAGCCTAAATGATGGAATATGAATACATTTCTTAATTTGTTTTTACATTTGTCACATGAAAAAATACTTTTTAGGTTTTTTAGGAAAAACCTCGAGCTCAACCTTTGTTTGTTCTTGCACTCGTAAATCAATGAGAACGCAACTGAGTATACATTTGTTTTCTTTTCGTACTCTTCATGGTAATATGAAAAATAAAACTTATGGAGTATCCTTTAAGCTCTTTTCACACTCCATAAAAACAAAAAAGATTGTCGAGCGACCTTGTTTTTTTCACACTCATAAAAGTATTTGAAGAAAACGTTTGATGGGAGGTTGGTTATCACTTTTTCAGTCTCATCAAACTAATTTACAAAAAAGGAACTGAGAGAGTTCTCTTTAAGTGTTTTTCAGACTCTCTAAATATGAAAAACCGTCGAGTTTTCTCTCTTTGGACTCGTTAAACAAACATCGAAAGACCTATATGGAACCAAACCACTTCTTCTTAGGGTTCGTTAAACATACTCTGAGGGACTCGTCCGAAGGATGAGTTTACATCAACAAGCATATGTTATCCTCCACAAGCTTGCGTAAAAACAAAGAGGTACTCGCCAGAAATGGTGGGGGAAATTTTGGGAAAGAAATGTGTCTCTATATTTGTGTTAGTGGCAGTAATAGTCGCTCTTGAACATGACACCCCCTTTATCATTATATCTGGGTTGGGAAATCCATTTGTCTCTCGTCTGGTCTTCCGCAAGTTCATACATTGGGTCGTCCTTGAGTCAATGTTGCCAATACCATTGTCATGTTGTTCATATGTTCAAGAGAAGTCCAACCCTAAACAAGCCCTCTATCGAGTCGACCATCTGCAATTATCAATTCCTACCATGTCGGCCTTCCCTGTGTTAGTTTCAAATCATTTTCGTACTTTGATCTACCCTAAATATCTTACTTATTTCATGTCATTGATGGGGGATACATCAAGGCCCTCCTGTGACGAGTCTTTTCCTATCGACTTCAGCTCATCATCCGAGAGAGAGACTTAGAAATCATTTAGTAACTTAGAGCCTACATGCCTCAATGGCAGGTTTCTTCACTTTCAACAGTGGGTTCACATCATTGGTCCCTGATCGAGAGATTCCATCGAGTGTTTGAATTCATCTCATTTATTCACATTTGTTGGATTGTACTAAGGTACCTTGGGATTCATTGACATCAATGGTGATTTCCCTCGCACTTATTAACGGTTTTCATCAATGTCTGGTAATCAAGTGGTTTCTACCATGTTCGACTTCAGCACCTGTAATCGTATGGCTAGATTAGTACTTACGGACAAAGGGATTGAAGACCCTGGATATCATCATTTTGGTCCAGGTTGTGATGGAGTATTTATGATTTGTATTGACACATAGATCCACTTTGTATGTCTCATGGCTATTTCTGAATTTGAGTTTTCTAGAACATAGATCCACAGTGTATTCCTGGTGGCTATGTAGAATATTGGTGACATGGATCCATGGTATATGATTGATGGCCATGACTGAAATTTATGATTTAAATCACTTGTAGTTTGAGCATGGGAATGCCTACCTCAAAAATGGTATAATATTGTGCATATGCTTAGTTTTTTGCAGGTTCCCAATTGGTGCGCCCCTTGTTTTCGACACACACACACATTTTACAAAGTATTTCGACTATCACGAGTTCCAGCCTCATTCTTTGGGGGGCATTCTATTATGTCAAAAAATAAAAAAACACGTCATTATATTTGACAATAGGGCCCGTCACATGTCAAGCCATGAGGTCAAACCATCTTTTCATCCTTGGATCCTGTGGGCCGAGAGGCCCCACTCTACCTGTAAGCACAAGTGTGGAACCCTCTCCAAGAAGAAGGACACTAAAATGGATCCTTACCTGAATTGTTTCAAGTCAGATTTCTTACACTTTGTCAATTGTTTCTTCATACTACGAAGAACCCCGTCACACCAGTTAAATACCCAGGACTCCATGCACTCCACTGCATACTGAAAGTAACTTTGGAGGGCCATATGAGGAGATGCATTGCCTGCCATACGTGAGATAGTGAAAAGGATAGTCTGAAGGGGTAAATCCTGAACATCCCTAATGGAAACCTTGCCACTACATCTCTCGGCCTCTGGATCACAATACCAGTGGACATACTCACTTATTGGTAGACCTCCACCCCTGTTGCCTATCAATGTCACACTGGATCCATGGTGTGTTAATCTTGTCAAAAAATAGATATCCTCGATATCTAGAGAGAGTATGTGGGCTCCCACATGGAATACCTATTGATCCACATCCCACATGTGGACTAAATACTCAAGCAACCTCAGTTGGACCCTCATGCCCTGGATCTTGAAGAACTTCAGGAGCCCACACTGTTGGAGGGAATTAACTCTGCCTGGGTCATTCCCGGTGAAGTAATCATCATCCTCGTGTTCTCTCTCCCTCCACTCCAACATTCTGAAGGTCAAAACCTCCTTTGGATCCATCATGAGAAGTCAACATCTTTATTTTTCTTCCTTGGAAATGTTTTATCGGTTAAACATACATAAGAATTTTTTACTTGTGCACAATGGAGGTAAGTTTTTGCACAGTGCGGAATTGTCACAGGTCAACCATAAGGCCGCCTGCGGAAACCTATGGTTTCCACATGGCACGATATAAGCCACTTGTGTTGATCCCTACCCGCACCTACCCTCATAAAATCCGACTCAAAAACTACTTTTAACTGGTAAAAGAAAAAAGTAATCCATGGAAAAGGAAGAGGACAAGAAGATTACCTTTTTAGCAAAAGTCGTTCGTCGAATGGTTGCTTGTGCCTCTCGCAATCCACAGTGGAAATTTGAGGTGAAATGAGGGTTTTTGAACCAGTTTTGGGTAAAATGACAATGGAATGGTAAAAAGACATTTTTACCCCTATTTATTAACTTGTTTACTTTTCCATTGATATTTTATATTATTTTATGCATTTTTACCTAAAACCTAATGTTCTAATGGTATTGCGAGTGTTGTAATTTTTTTGCAAATGAAGGATCTAGGAGCCTAAACGATGGAATATAGATATGTTTCTTAATTTGTTTTTACGTTTGTCACATGAACAAATACTTTTTAGGTTTTTTAGAAAAAACCTCGAGCTTAGTCTTTGTTCGTTCTCGCACTCGTAAATCAATGAGAACACAATCGAGTATACTTTTGTCGTATTTTCGTACTCGACATGGTAACACAAAAAATGAAACTTATGGAGTATCCTTTAATCTCTTTTCACGCTCCATAAAAACGAAAAGATTGTCGAGCAACCTTGTTCTTTTCACGCTCGTAAAAATATTTGAAGAAAATGTTTGATGGGCGGTAGGTTATCACTTTTTCGGTCTCATCAAACTAACTTACAAAAAATGAACTGAGAGAGTTCTCTTTAAGTGTTTTTCAGACTCTCTAAATATGAAAAACCGTCGAGTTTTATCTCTTTGGACTCGTTAAACAAACATTGAAAGACCTATATGGAACCAAACCACTCCTTCTTAGGGTTCATTAAACATACTCCAAGGGACTTGTCTGAAGGATGAGTTTACATCAACAAGCATATGTTATCCTCCTCAAGCTTGCATAAAAACAAAGAGGTACTCGCCAGAAATGGTGGGGGAAATTTTGGGAATGAAATGTGTCTCTGTATTTGTGTTAGTGGAAGTAATAGTCACTCTTGAACATGACACTCCCTTTATCATTATATCTGGGTTGGGAAATCCATGTGTCTCTCGTATGGCCTTCCGCAAGTTCATATATTAGGTCATCCTTGAGTCAATGCTGCCAATACCATTGGTGTGTCGTTCATATGTTCAAGAGAAATCCAACCCTAAACAAGTCCTCTATAAAGTTGGCCATCTGCAGTTATCAATTCCTACCATGTCGACCTTCCCTGTGTCAGTTTCAAATCATTTTCGTACTTTGATCTACCCTAAATATCTTACTTATTATATGGGGGATACATCAAGGCCCTCCTGTGATGAGTCTTTTCCTGTCGATTTCAGCTCATCATCCGGGAGAGAGACTTAGAATTCATTTAGTAACTTAGAGCCTGCATGCCTCAATGGCAGGTTTCTTCACTTTCGATAGTGGGTTCACATCATTGGTCCCTGATCGAGAGATTCCATCAAGTGTTTGACTTCATCTCATTTATTCACCTTCGTTGGATTGTACTAAGGTACCTTGTGAGTCATTGACATCAATGGTGATTTCCCTTGCACTTATTAACGGTTTTCATTAACGACCGATAATCAAGTGGTTTCTACCATGTTCGACTTTAGCACCTGTAATCGCATGGCTAGATTCCTACTTACGGATGATGGGATTGAAGACCCTGGATATCATCATTTTGGTCCAAGTTGCGATGGAGTATTTATGATTTGTATTGACACATAGATCCACTTTGTATGTCTCATGGCTATGTCTGAATTTAAGTTTTATAGAACATAGATCCACAGTGTATTCATGGTGGCTATGTAGAATCTTGGTGACATGGATCCACAGTGTATGATTGGTGGCCATGACTGACATTTATGATTTAAATCACTTGTAGTTTGAGCATGGGAATGCCTACCTCAAAAATGGTATAATATTGCACAAATGCTTGGTTGTTTGCAGGCTCCCAATTGGTGTGTCCCTTGTTTCCGACACACACACACATTTTACAAAGTATTTCGGTTGTCACAAGTTCCAGCCTCATACTTTGGGGGGCATTTTGTTACACATTATTTTAGTCACCCTCGTGATGTTTCTATAAGAATGTGTTCAGGCTCCCAAAAGAACCTTTCATCATGAGAAAAGTGATTTGCTTCCTCTTCTACAAAACTTGTTTTTAGAAGGACATCACAGGCTAGACATAAGACACAGTGCGGAAATGCATGATCGTCGTAGTCTGTCATGAATCTGGTTTGCGGCATTTCCATAGGCTTCCCTATATCCAAGGTGTGGTGATGATGAAAGACTAAGAAAAGGATGAAGTTCACGAAGGTTATAGAAGGGAATATTCTATAACATGAGGTGGCATCTGTATGGTTTGGATCCTACTCACTTCTCTGATTTGGTGGGATCATCCTAATCTCTGTAACCATCTCTCCTTCTCCTATATAATGATGGGTTTCTCATGGAAAAGGTTAAGCAAGGTTAAGCAAGGAATTAATGAAGGAATAGGATGAGAATTGTGTGAAGAATTCTATTTCAATTGATGCTTGAGGTCTTCATTTGTCCATCAAATTATTGTGGGTCTTCTTCATGCAAGTTTGGAGAAAGTGTGTGTGTTGGAGCAAAAGGCCACTGAAAGGGAACCTTGAAACATCAAGGCAGTTTGGTTGTATCTTCCACTTTTACTTAATATAATACAATGGCATGTTTCTTTCCCATTAAATTATTCTCATTTTATTACATGACTCCTTGATCACATGTATAAGTTTTCATTGAATATTCTATTGTTTCTTTCACTTGGGTTGGTTTGTTTCATTGCATATCTAATATCACAAGAGAACTAGAGTGGAGCAAGGACAACAAAGATATAAAGAAGAGATATTCAAAGTTATGTCACTCATATCTTGTTTGATATTAAGTTTGATGATTAAATCTTAGGGAAAGTGCCATGTCATGTCTTTTTTTGTTCTAGATCTAGGTGGATCTAGGGAGATTAGTTTATGTATGCATTTACTGATTAATCCAATAACACTTGTGTAGATTTTTCGTAGTGGTTTTATATGCCCAAAGAAAAGGAGGAACTCGCTCATCCAAATCATCTCGATTATCACAACAAACTTTAGTCAACCCTTTCTCCAGAATTTTGTTAAAGGCCTCCACTATACCATTGGCTTGCAAATGATAAGGACTTCTCTTGTGATGCTAAATAAAAAATTCTGAAGTAAGGGTGTCAATTGTATCAATGATAAATGAGTTCCTTGATCATTGGTCAATCTCCTAGGACACCCAAACAAAGTAATAATGTTCTAAAAAATGAACCTTATTTACATGTCTGCAGCACAATCCTTAACAGGTTCTACTTCAGCTTAGAGAGTTAGATACTACATTGCAGTAATGATGTATCTTTCCTTCGAGCATTTTGTTGGTAGATTAATAGGTCCAATGAATTCAATAGCCTACTTCTCAAAGGCATGTAGTGCCTGAACAGGATGTTATGGCAACTCATCCATGTGTGATGGCTTACCAACCCTCTGATAGAAATCGCATGTTCTAGCATAGTCTTTAGCATATTTAAACATAGTAGGCCACCATAATCCTTCCTGAAGTACTTTCTGCGCAATATCTTTCCCTCTGACATGACCTCCTACAACTCCACTATGAAACTCTCACAAGATATCAAGCCTTTCATGATCTAGTACACACCTTATAAGAATTTTATTCGATCCTAATTTATATAGTTGACATGCAATCAATTGGTAGTTTGTTGCATGAAGCACTAGGTGTCTTTTTTGTGTTGCATAATAACCATCGGGGAAGACACCAGTTCTCAAAGAAGATCATCGCACTCTGCTAAATACTTGGGGTGCGATGATGCTTGATCGTCGCATGATGCATCAAATTGGATTGTGGCACCGCTGCATGCTGCTTGTGCTTAGGGTGCAACGATGCTCAAACAAGGGAAAAAGGTGAAATTCACAAAAGTTCTAGAATGGAATCTTCTAGAAGATGAGGTGTCCTACAATCGGTTTGGATCTTACTCGCTTCTCTAATTTAGTGGGATCATCCTAATCTCCTCATCCATCCCTCTTTCACCCTATATAAAGAGGGATCTCTCATGGGAAAGTCTATGCTAGCTTATGCATGAAGAATTTTGTTGAAGATTGTACTTGTGATAGCTTTGCTTTAGCTTTCCAATTCAGGTTGTGAGTACTCTTCATCAAAAGAATTGGAGCAAAGGTGTGTGTGTTTAAGCAAAGGGACATTCAAGGGACCTTGCAACATCAAGGAATAGGTTGTATTCTCCACTTTCATCAATATAATGCAGTAATACATTTATTCCCTATAAAGGTGTCTCAATTTTTATTGTATAACTCCTTGATCTTATGCATAGGATTCATTGGAATATATATATCGTTGTTCTCCCTCTTTGTTGGTTTATGCTTCGTAATAGGTTCAACATCCCACAAATCCAAAGATGGAGCAAGGATGATACTAGCGAGGATCAAATGAAGTTTAAATGGTATGTCATTTATCCCTCTCTGAACTAGTTTACATTACAATGAAATCTAAGGAGAATCTTGTATTCTACTATGTTTTGTTATAATTTCTTGTTGAAGTTAGGGAGATTAGTTTGTGTCCGCACTTATCGATTTGTCTGATAAAAAAATTGGTGAACATACTGGGGATGTCCTCTTTTGGTCTTTGTTTCCTTCTTGGCTTTTGGCTTGCCTACTTTTGGTTAATTTCATTCTATGAGTCTTTGGGTGATCCTTATTGACTCTCTGGTCCTGAAAGTTCATTGAGAAACTCTATCCTCTATTCATTATTTTTTTATTTTTAGTCATCTTTGCACTCTGCTTATGAAAAGAAGGGCGACGATGTCTCACTGTGCATTTCCCATAGCCTACAACGATCCTTGATCATTGCATTGTGCTCTTCTACAGCCCGCAACGATTCCTGTAGAATTATTTTGAGTGACGGTCAATTTTTCCTCTTCACCTAGATTGTTGATTATTTGGGTTGGTTGTCATTGATGTCAACCCTTGAAGAAAGTTTGGTAGAGAATTATGATAGCACAAAGGTTTGGGTAATGGAACCAAGTTTATTTGATGGATAATGGTATGAGTTTTGATATATTTGTAGGTAAAACTATTCTAGATGGATAGTACATGTCATGCAATTTTTGGTGGTATGTGGAACGTCACATAACTCCTCACGGTTAGAGGGTTATGGCCATGTGAAGTTGGAGAACCCTTATGAGTCATCTAGAAGCCACAAAAGGTCAAAGTAGTCAAAGTGTTTGCAAAGAAGAAATTATTTAAATAATAAAGTGAAGTGATGAGTGTACTATAAGTCAAAGAGGATGCAAAAGAAATTATTTAAATAATAAAGTTAATAGAGAACTTACTAATTATGGAAAGTGGTTAAGTTAAGTGGACAAGTGATTACAAGTGGGTTAACCCTAAAATAAGGAAAGTGGGTTAAGATCGTTAGAAGGTAACCCCTTGAGGAAGATACATAAAAGTATAAATAAGAGGCAAGGGTCTCTCATTCAAATCACACTTGAATATCACTGAATATCTATTTTTGTGAAAGGTTATTTGGGCAGGTATTATTGATAGATTAAAATTGTAGCAGAAAAAGTGTGGCAGGAAAAGTGCGGCAGGAAAAGTGCGGCAAAAAAAGTGCAGTAGGAAAACTATGGCCAGAAAAGTGCGGCAGAAAATTTGCAGCAGAAAAAGTGCAGTAGGAAAACTGCGGCAGGAAAAGTGCGGCAGAAAAAGTGCAGCAGGAAATCTGCAGAAGAAAAAGTGCGGTAGGAAAAGTGTAGCAGAAAAAGTGCGGCAGAAAAATCGCAGCAGGAAAAGTACAACAAGAAAAGTGCAGCAGAAAAACCGCAGCAGAAAAAGTGCAGCAAAAAAATCGCGTTGGAAAAATCGCGGCAGTGGATTCGCGGAAGCAAAATCGTGGCAACAGAATGCTACAAGAAGATTAAAAAAAAAAGGGCTTTTTGTTGAGGTATGTTGTTGAATTTATTGGTATAGATAGAGGTTGTATAACAGTGAGGTTCTAGCACATGGTTTGAGGTACAGACTTGTGGTATAGTGTTTGAGATATATGTGATCAGATCATAATTGGATGATGAAATTGATGAGGGTTTTTGGTTGAGGTACATGTTGGGTACATGGCTGAGACAAGTAGTTGATGAGTTGGCACATACATGAGGTGTATAGTTGATGATGTTGGTACATGTTGATGAGTCATAGTTGATGTGTATTTGATGCATGATTGGTACATACTTGGTACATGGTTGGAGGTACTTGTTAGTTGTATTGTTGACACATGGTTTATGGATGATGTATCATACTTGTCTTGGTATATTATTAGAAGTACATATTGATCTTGGTGATGAATATGAGTTGTTGTGATATGCTTGGTTGATGCACATCTTGGTGATATTGTGCATATGGTTGATATTTATCTTGGTGATTGATCTTGGTTGAGGTACATGTTGGCACAGGTTATTGGTACAGGTTGTTATAGATTATTTGGTCCAAGTTGATTGGTACAGGTTTACAGTAGTATATCTCACAATGATAGTGTGACAGTGGTTCCATCATTCTACTTATATTTCAGGGTGGTTGGATGGGGCAAGGACAGGTGATTGTAGCCACCTTCTGGTTGTAGCCGAAGATTATAGGGGGTTGTAGCCTCCTTCTGGTTGTAGCCGGAGAATTGGGGATTTGGAGCTTCCCTCATATTGTAGCCTGAGAAACTAGGGGGTTCGAGCCTCCTTCCAGTTGAAGCTAGAAAACAAAGGAAGTTGGTGCTTCCAATGAATTTAATTATTAAAGACATATAATAAAAAGAATTATGTGTTTTTCTCCCTCTTTGGTTTTCCACGTAAAACACTAGTGTAATGTGTATGTGTGTAATTTCTCATTTGTTAATTGTTTATTTACTCTGCAACTATTGGATGATAATTCTACATTGATATAACACTTGCATTTTATGGTGAAAATGGATTAAATTTCTCTATTATTGATTCACCCCCCTCTCAGTAATCCAACAATTGGTATTAGAGTCGGTTCCTTTAGGAAACAGTTTAACCACTCGAAGGAGATCATAGATTATTCTGAAAATGGAGTACCAATGTTTAATATGAGATGTGGAGCAGAAGGACGAAAGTATTTTATAGGCACAGGGACAGTATATTTGGCTATCAATTGTTACAGGATATGATAGTTCAAAAAGGGAAAAGACTGCATCCAAGAAGGAATTGAAGAAGAATAAAAAAAATAACAATGGATTTCATCTGGGAAGGATTACCTAATCCGGTAAGAGAAAAGGTTGGTAAATGTTCATCAACCAAAGAAATTTGGTATAAGTTACATGACATGTATTCTTCACCCATCGCAGATTCAGAAAATGCCAAAGAAGATGCAAATATAGATCAAGAAGAATTATGTTCACCATGTCAAACAGATTCAGAAGATGAAGACTACATAATCACCATAGGTATGTTGTTTTGCTTTAATTATGAAAAACGCGGACATCTTGAAATAGAATGCCATGAAGGAAATGAGATAGAAAAACTAATTGAAAAGGAAGACAATTATGAAGCAGAATTGATTAGTGCTTTAGATGAACTAAGAGAAGAAAACAAGTCACTCAAGAAAGAATTGATGAAAAAAAAGCAAAGTATTCACATTTTTTAAGAATCCCAACAAGTCATCAAGAACTTAAGAACTCAGCTAGAAGAATCCAGAAAGATCGAAAAAAATATTGAATATCAAAAGCAGTATTTGGAAGCCAACATAGAAGCACAGAAGGAAGAAGCAGAAATGAGAGAGAAGATATTGACAGATCATCTTAAGGAAAGAACTAACGATCTAAACCAGCTTGAGGTAGATTTTGGTCAAGAAGAGAAAGGACTTGAAGAAGAAATAATCACATTAAAAATTCAGCTTGAATAAGTGAAAAGAACAGAAGAATTCATGAATTCTCGGATAATGAAGAAAGAAAAAGAGGTTGGGAAGCTTGAAGAATAAGTTGTCACATTGAGAAGTAAAATCATCAAGCTCAGCAAGAACATTGAAGAGATAGAAACATCCACATCAGTTATAGAGAATGAAGAGAAGCACTCTAAGTTTCTATAAAAGAAGAGTGAAGAAAATAGAAAGAGTTATGCAGAATTACTCAAAGGAAGGAATCATGGTCAACCAGAATCTAAGAAAACTATTGAAGATACATATTCAAGAAGACCATCCATGTTCAAGCCACAAATAAGCTTCAATCATGATCATGAACAGTCAAGGAAGAAATTCATAAGGACTACGCCACAAAGAAGATCATTCACTCCCAGTTATGCAAATTTATTTTATGGTCATTGTTTTTATTGTACTAACTTTGGACATAAGGTTGCAGATTGCAGGGATTATAAAAGAAATGTTCAAGCAAGAAATTTCTATGTGGCCCCATGTAACATTGAATGTTACAAATGCCATAACTATGGACACATAGCTAGTGATTGTAGAAGCATGATCGATACCTCCATTAAAGAGAACAATGACATCAGATGTAAGAAAGTATGGATAAGAAAACATGAAGAACATGTGAACAAAGACCAGGTCCCAGAGATAGCAAGATTGGAAATAAAACGAGTTGAAGAAAATTCTACAGAGAAAAAGAAAGATGTCAGATACAGAAAGGTTTGGAAAACAATTGAAAGAAAAAAAGGACATGTAAATAAGGAACAGGTTCAAGATATTGTACTTTTAGGCATTGTAGTGAAAGATGAATCCACAAACAGAAAGAAAGAAGTTAGAGCTCAGAGAGATGATGAATCTACCAATGAAGATGATGATGAATACACATCATAGCAGGAATTGTTCTCAACCATCCGATTTAGAGACTCCCAGGTAACAAGAATATTAGATAGGGGGAGTCTATGTGATAGTTGTGACAGACCAAAGAACCATCCTTCGAACAACTTGCAGAGTTTGAATAGATAGATCTAGAGCAGTCAGTTAGTAGAAGTACAATCAGTTGTAGTAGTGAATACTTCATGATAGTACAGTGATAAATGGGTCAACCTTATGGACAGTGTGCAATAGAGTCTTAGACAATATGGACAGAGATGGATTCATAAGAACACTTAGCATGTTTGGACAGATATATGACAGTGGACGAGCGCATGGATTCATAGATTGGTTCAGAGAGTGGTTCAGAGACAAAGGAACATTATCATAATGGATGATCATGACACAGGAAATGGCTCGAACAATGCTAATGGATTCAAAATTGACAGATATTTTTTGGACACATAAAGTGCATAAAGCAGATCACATTCAAAATAGAGTAATGCTCGGAAACAATAATGACAAAACTTCCTACGAGCTATGGAAAGGAAGACCAACAAATGTGAATCACTTCAATGTATTTGGAAGCAAATGCTACATCAAAAGAGAAATGGAAGAATGGGAAAGTTTGAATCTCGTGTGGAAAAAGGAGTACTTGTTGGTTACTCAAGTACAAGGAAAGCATATAAGTGTTAAAATCTGAGGTTGAACAAAGTTGTGGAAAGCATCAATGTAACAATTGATGAAACAGGTGGACAAGAATTAAAGGAAGAAGAAAATGAATCAATGGAACAAATTTACAAAGAAGAAGCATAAGATGAAGAAGAAGTCTACATCAAACAACCGGAAGGATTTCCGTTGTCAGAGAATGCAGATTACATGTGAAANGGTCTAAAATAGGCTCCTAGAGCATGGTACTCTAGACTGGATAAATATCTACAACAGGCAGGGTTCAGAAAAGGAAGTGCAAACAACAACCTCTACATCAAGGTAACTCAAGATAGTATTTCATTAATTGAATTTTATGTTGATGATATTATTTTTGGAATTAATGATGACAAGTTAAGCCATAAATTTGCAAAGTATATGCAGAATGAATTTGAAATTTCATTACTTGGAGAACTATCCTTCTTTTTGGGTCATCAGATACGTCAAAGAAACCAAGGAATTTTTATTTCTCAAACTAAGTATATCAGAGAAATGCTAAAGAGGTTCAGAATGGAAGATTGCAAACCAGATACCACTCCTATGCAAACCAGTTGCAAGTTGATCAAAGATGATGATTCAAATTCTATAGACCAGAGGTAATGCAGGTCAATGATTGGTAGCTTACTATATGTGATAGCATCCAGACCAGATGTAATGTAGGCAATTGGACAGGTGGCACGATTTCAAGCAGCACCAAAGGAATCACATGTCATAGTAGTGAAGAGGATTTTCAAATATCTCAAAGGAATATAAGAGTTTGGGTTATGGTATCCAAAAGGAAAGGATCTATCACTTCTTGCCTACACAGATGCATATTGGGAAGGTTTCATTGATGACTGACGAAGCACCAGTGGAGTAGTGTTCTACTTGGGTGAGTGTTTAGTATCATGGCCAAGCAAGAAACAATCATAAGTATCCTTATCTATAGTTGAAGTAGAGTATATTGCAGCAACAACATGTTGTACACAGGTTATATGGATGAAACAAACTCTGACAGATATACAGGTTGAGTATGATGAGCCCATTCCAATCTATTGTGATAATACAAGCACCATCAATATATCAAAGAACCCGGTGATGCACTCCCAGATGAAGAACATTCTGTTGGATTACTAAGAGAGGGGGTGAATCAGTAATAGTGAAATTATCATCCTTTTTCTCCAAATTAATCCAAGTGTTATATCAATCTAGTATTATTATCCAATAATGAGCAATAAGAAATGAACAATCAAACACATACACAGTACACCAGTGTTTTACATGGAAACCCAAATCGGGAGAAAACCACAGAATGTTTTTTCTTATATGTCTTGAAGAATTACATTCATTGGAAGCACCAACTTCCTTTGTTTTCCAGCTACAAATAGAAGGAGGCTTCAACCCCCTAGTTTCTTAGGCTACAACCTAATGGAATCTCCAAATCCCCAATTCTCTAGCAACAAATAGGAGGCTACAACCCCCTATGTTATTTAGCTATAACCGAAAGGTGGCTACAACCACCTGTCCTTGCCCCGTCCAACCGCCCTGAAGTATAAGTAGAATGATGGAACCACTGTCAACCCGTCACTGTAAGATATACTACAACTGGGGAAAATGTCTTTTCAAAGTCAATTCCTTCAACCTATGCATATCCTTTACATACCAATATAGATTTGTTCCTTGTAACCTGTCCATATTCATTCAAATTATTCCTGAAAACCCATTTTGTGTCGATCACACTTTTATTCTTTGGTCTTGGAACCAATTCCCAAGTGTCATTTTTCTCTATTTGATCCAATTCTTCATCCATGGCCTTTTTCCAAAATTCATCCTTGTTGGCTTCTTCAAAACAGTTTG
>SNQJ01S0143165.1:3196-27643 GCA_010110895.2 Picea sitchensis
CCAAATATGTATCAAAATCAAAACTAGAAATCTCAAAGAACATTGGATCTAAATGAAAAAAGGAGTCATTGAAATGGTATTCTTAGTATCATAATAATTACAAGGAGAAGCCCTAATGTGATCAAGAAGGATAGAAACACCATTACTATGAGGGAAAAAAAAACTTAACCAAGATTTGACCTAATAACTCCATATTGACTAATTTTGATGGAACATAGAAAGTGGAAAAAAATTTGTTTACATTGAACACTCTTGGGCTAGGAAGAGTATCCCTTGACGAAATGGGTAACATTCAAATGAAATTTCTGAGGTGACACACTTAAATGTTATGAAAATACCAATAGGGATCTATCCTTTAGTGGTGGGATGAAGCGGTCAACCAATTTTATGAGTTGTATAAGTATCTCAATGAAAAACCCTTATCTTTCATAAAGCTCAAAGAAACTAAATAGTTCCAACGGGAAACTGTTGGGCATTATGATTCCAAACTCAAAGGGAACTTTGTCCAATTGAAGTATCAAGTCTCAAACCATTTATAATGTAATTTATGTTATTTCATGTCAAACTCTCAATTGTATAAGATAGATCCACCTTTTTTGAATGGGAGGGGATCCTATGACTTATGTAAGGAATTGCACAGTAGGGTCTTTAGAAACTCTACCAATGGGAGAGGAAAAACATTTCTCAATTCATCGATTTATCACAATTGTTCAACAAATTATCTCATAACATGTTTAAGGAACCAAAGCTAGATCATATCAAGATTCTTATCCTACAACCATTGAGATGGAAGACAAAATGGAGACAAATACATAAGAAAAGGAGGAATGGAGTCATAAGAACTCTTATGAATCTAAATGACATGAAATTGAAAATGGAAAATATGGTAAACTATGAGATGAAGATAACTACACAAGATAAGGAACAATGAAAAGGGGAATGCACTACAAAGATATTGAATGAAGCCAAATACCATGAATCTAAAAATGGTAAGATGGAAAACAACAATATCAATGGAATAAATCAAGCAAATACAAGAACACAAAGAAGTTGAATAAGATGAAAAATGTTGTCAAACATGTGACAATGACAAACACCCATGGAATAATTCTCAAGAAAATCCAAGGAGCCAAGGTATATTTCCCATTAAGAAAGATAACCATGAGGACTTTTAGAATTATTTCAAGGGACCAAATCAATATTAAGATCCAAAGATAGATAAAAATGTCTTTTAGGTTGGGCACAAAGCAATAACTACTCTATCATTATCCTTCTAGGAGGAAAGATAGCATGCAAGTGCATTGCATATGAAGTTTAGCATCACATGGATTAAAATTGTATTTTTCAACATTCTTGATATAGTATGTTGTTATTTCTATGGTCCTAATGCTCACAAGACATTGGATTGTTCGATGTGGAAATATTTATAAAATAGGAATTGTAAAATGATCCATTTAGTAGAGGAAACCGAGCATAATGAATTCTTTATCGCAAATCAAGATAGGGTTAATTGATATGGATGGTCTAGATGATAGGAAGACCTGGAGAGGTATAAGAATGAACAAGACTTTGTAGAATAAAAGAGAGAAATGAATGAGGAACTTTAAGACATCATGGAATGAAGGGTCGAGAACAAGAGAATATAAAGGGGAAAACAAAATTAAAATGGCAAACTTAGAAGATACATGAATCACTAATCAATTTCAAGACTGGCCCGAGATACGAAATTCCTGGGAAAATTCTATGGTTTTTTTAGTTGTTTACTCGATGGAAATGGAAATTTTGAGTTGGACACCTATATTGTAAAGGTATCTAAGGTTAGTGTTATCTATAGGAAATATTTGCAAGTTCTAGTTACTATCATAAGGAATGAAATACCCAATATTGTGGTCAACCGAGGGGTTGATATCAACATCATAACCTCCATATTTGGGAAAGAATTGTTGGGTAGGAAACCTTTGTCATACAACCATGTGATTGTTCGGGTGAAAAACCATACAATGTGTAATTCAATTGGAAGGTTGATCACAATCAAGACTAATTTCTATGAAATTAAGACATATGCTAACTTTGAGGCATTAAAGATTCCAAGAGAAATGTATGAGGTACCCTTTAGAATACCTTAGATATACACTATAAGTGGAATCATTTTTTTTTATAAACTATCCTTTATGTTCAAAGAGCTCTAGAATAAAAAGTGATTACTAGCCCTAGATATGATTAAAGGGGTAGTGGAAGTCAAGATTGACACAATAAGCAAATGAATTGTCGATTCCTCAACCTAATATTGCACTTTTGTAAATGATACCTTGAATGGACACTGACCTAGAACCCAATGATCGTGGTGTTTTGTATGGATGCATCATTGCGGGAATATTCTAACCGATTATTTCAAGAAATGGCACATGAGAACCACAAAATCTATCTAGGATATGCTTAAAACCTATTCTTCATTGAAGCACAAAGATTAAGTCCAATAACTAAGTATGAAGATAGTTAGGATCTGATAAGGCAATTGATGGGTTTGAAAAGTGGGTGAAATTCTTATCTTATGAGTAGAAGGTAAAGTACTTTACAATGACATTGTGAATGACATCTTTTTAATGGTGGATGGCACAATTTATCCCAAAACCATAAAAAAAACATGGAATAAGCAAAAAAAAAAAAACTATTTCTATATTGATTTCATAAGATTAAAAGAAATAAGCATTATGATTACTATTATCATCTAGTAAGACTTTATCATCTCCAATGTCTAATTTGAATCAATAAATAACAAATGGAGCAATTTGGACATCTGAAAGAAATAATAGCTCATATTTAACAAATGAAGCAATTTGGACATCTAAAAGAAATAATAACTCATATTTTACTAGGTTTATGAATGGATTTGTCTTTGAATGGTACTATCATCAAGAGAAGAACTTGGAAACAAAAAATTGGGACACACTATGGAAGTAGTTCAATACTACTCCAAATGAAGGATCATGTAATGAAAATGCAATATTGGCACAGGTGTTGAAAACAATGCATCATTTTGTGTAGGAATTCACATTCTAGACTAGTGTTTTAGATGTCAACTCTCGAGAAAGATAAGTGTATTCCTAATATATACATAAAGGAAAAAATATGTAATAGAGTGATCCAAGAAGAATCAATATATTAATAATATACAGTGACCAAAGGAGGAAATCCAAAGAAGATCAACATCATAAAGGTGAATACCCCAAAAAATTTTAAATAATGATTGTTGGGATGAAATGTTAGTAATTGTAGAACTATCTTTCTTCAAGAAATTTTGCAGTGTCTTTACCTATAGCTATCTTGATATAAAATACATACCCAAAGAGTTTGGGAAGTTATAGTTCAAACTGCAACCACACACAAGTATTGTGAGGGAGAGAACATATAGGATGAACCTGAAGTATCAAACAAAAGAACATAGAGAACTCCAAAAGATATTGGACGATGACATAATTTACTTGGTCAAGTAAAGAAATTGGGTTTCACTAATCATGGTGGCCAAGAAGAATAATGGTAAGTTGAAGATCGACGTGGACTTTCAAACATCGAATCAAGTGATGATTAAGGACCCCCTTCTAGCACCTATTTCAAGAAGAATTCTTAGAGGGATTAGTAGGTAGAGATATTTACTCCTCCTTGAATGTGTGTTCGGGTAATGATCATGTCTCTATAAGGAAAAAGAGATAACCACTCGCCACATTTATCACTAAATGTGAATCCTATGCCTATTTGGTATGATAAATACACTAGCATGTTATGTTATTCTTGAACAATTGTAAAGTTATTTAAGTATTTTATTTATAAATAATTGGAAGTATATTTGGATGATTAAGAACATTTTGATCGTGTAAAATACCTCATATATCACATGTAATGCCCTATACTTTTGATCAAAGTAACAAATAATAATTAAATTGTCTTAAAATAATGAACAGATACTAATAAATTAAAGTAAAAGGATAATAATAAATAAATAATAACATGATAATAAAACAATTAAGAAATTACATAAAAAAAATATATAAATATAAAAAAAGAAAAATTATTAAAAATTAATTAAAGAAAAAATAAATTAAGAAAAAATTAAAGGTTGTATGATTGATTAACTTATGCATAGATCTTTTTGTATGGAAGGACATGAAGTTTTATTTAATGAAGGGGGAAGGAGTGTGATATCTTATTCTTGGGCAATTTGATGTGAAATGATTAGAAGCTTGCATAGGTAGTTGATTGAGGACTCAGTGGGATCTCAGTTGTGTTGACTAAGATATTGGTTGGGATGAGACACATCCGCCACACTTAGTTGCATTCATTTGGATCTAATATTGGGATCTCAGTTGTGTTGACTAAGATAATGGTTGGGATGAGACACATCTGCCACACTTAGTTGCATTCATTTGGATCTAATATTAGAGTGTCATCACAGTTCTACATTCACCACATTTTAAGTGAGTAGATCTCTAAACTTTCAGGTAATATTTCTCATCACTCACTTCTTATGGATTATGTAGTCAGAATTAATCTTTCTTTATTTTTATCAATTAATGCTTGCAAATAATTTTGTTCAATTTCCATAAGTTGGATTTGCTAATTTGATAATTACCCATGGTATCAAAGATAGATTGAAACATTGTGAACCTTAGCGAAAACATTGATAAACCAATCTAATTGTTCAATGGAGTTTCCTAATTCAACAACAACCTATTGTTTTGCAGGTTTATGAACATATTTTAGAGTCAACATTTCTTTATCTTTATTTTTGAATAAACTTACATTGAGTGGATATCGTCTCTTCTTTTTCATTTTCAAGTCTTCTTTTTTTTTATCATCTTAGAGAAAGGATCCATAGCCTTGGTGAATTTTTATTTTTTTCCTATTAATTATGAAATCCTTTATGTGTAGTGTCCACTCTACTCATCCTTAAATACTTTATGTATACATTTTCATGATAGGATACTCTTTTAAAGAAAATTCTAATCACATTTGTAGGATCGAGATGTGGGGTATCAACCCTCCCCACCTCTCACATGCAAAGAAAACGCTCTACCATGTGGGTTATTTATTATTTTCTTTTATTGGCACTATATCTAAAAAGGATTAGATATCAAATTTACTACTATATTTTGTATCTCTCATTGCATAAATGAATAAATCTTCCCTGATTTTGTTCCCTAGAATGGTCACAAAATTGTCACTCATTTCCTTAATTCACACTATCCATTTGATTTTGTCACTCTTGCTCTTTGAATATCTGTCTAAGTTTTGGTTGTCCTCCACTTCATATATATGTTGATATATCTTTTGAGAAAGGTATTATGTTTTCTTTGACATCACATAAAATAGATCTGAGTGATTGAAGAATTATTTTTCCGAAGTGATTTTACCTACTCTGCCAAGACCCACAGTTCCCACAACTCTAGTCCATGCACTTTGGTGTTGCAATAACATTGTTCACTATGAATTGATCACAAAAAAAAACATCCTAAACAATATATTTTTACATATCCATGGCCCAAATCTGAATTTCCATGATATTGGCCTTCTTAGGAAATTAGAAAAGGAAAAACTTTTGGTTAGACTATGGGTTTGCAAATAAAAATAACAAACCTGGGGGAACATGCCATACAAAATAAACTATGTTTTCCTCCCTATATGCATTACATGTAGAGTCATATTGATGAACGTGAATATTAATAGTAATTTTAGGATCATGGTCAATATTACCTCATGATAAACATTTGGTACAAGTTTTTGAGGCACCTTTGGTGGTACTATTGATAAAATTGTCAATAACCTTTCCATTTTCTACAATTATGATGTCATTTTCAAGGAACAAGATAGCCATCAGTGGCTCCCAATGACCTTGTGACATGGGTTGTGTCTTGTCAAGGCTAACTAGATTTTTTATCCATATAGGTTATAATTCTTCACTTGTCACTTGAATTCTATAAATCATTATTGGAAATTCCATTTTGACCCAACTTCATCAACCATTATGCTCTCAACACCATATCCATCCCACTAATTGCTAGAGCATAGAGTCTTGCCTTCCTACTCCTTTGACTTGTTGTCGATCTGCAATTATAACAATGAGATATTTTTTAGGGTATACAAGAAGGTTTAGTTTTGGTGATATTGACATCTATAAAATCGTGTGTGCTTCTAGATTCTATCGGTAATGTGACATTCCATTTTTTTATGATTCCTTTGAGTTTCAAGGTATTGGGTTCCCATCTTCCTCTCATTGTAGTAAGTAAGATCTGAAGTTTTTCATTCATGGGGTCCTAGGTCTTACCTATGTTCCTTGGATGAGGTGGAGTATATTTAACTATAGGCACTCACATGTCTTGTTTTCGAGCTATAGCTTCCTTTTGGAACAACAATTCATAATTATTTGGAGGCTACCTCATGCATGTGACTATCGCTAATGATATCTCTAGAATGGATTCGTCACCATCATATTCCAACGTGTGTTCTTCATCAAAATCCTCTACTTATTTTATATTTATGATCCTACAATAATAATCATTTTAATTTGCATAAATTTAAAAATATAGGGGAACCATTGGCACAACTAAATTTGGTCTCTCTTTAACTAAGTAGTTGTGTGTGGGGGGTATCTATTCCACAAAAATCACCCAATAATTGCACCTAACCCTAATTTTTGCATGCATTGACATGCATCCACAAGAGGAAGCACAAACACAATAACTAGCATGTTTAGAACAATATATCCTTAATGGGGGCTATAATAGCTACCCAGTTTCATCAACCAAGCAAGCCCCTTTTGATGGTTCATAATATTTTTTATATCATCTCTTATTTAAGTCTTGTTTTGTTCATATATATATATATATATATATATATATAAGCTTCCTCTTATAATTTATGAAGCTAATGTGACCAAATTTAGCAATACAGGGGAACCATTGGCATTATTAAATGTGGTTTCTCTTCAGCTAAGTAGTTGTGTGTGAAGGGAATCTATTCTGCAAAAATCACCCAATAATAGCACCTAACCTTAAATGGTGCATGCATCCACAAGGGAAAGAACAAACACAAGCATTAGCATGTCACAAATAGGATTTCCCTAATACGGGCTATATTAGCTACCTAGTTTCATCAACCAAGAAAGTTGATTTTGATGGTTCATAATATTCTTTCTATCATTTTTTGTAAGTCTTAATTTGCTAACGGTTTTGACTTTATGCATCTTCATTTCATTTTTTTATATAAGCCTTTACCCTAGTTAGATACATTTGAATTAGTTGGTTTTTATTTAAATATGACACACATGTTGCTAGTATTTCCCATTCATGAGTGCATTATTATCATCATCATTTTGTTGTAGTCGAGTAAGTTTTTCAAATACCTCTTTTTTAGTCCTTGTCGAAGGCGTAGAGGGACTATAGTGATCGATAATTTGTTGACTTCATATTAGTTTGTCCTTTGACCACAAATATTTTCATAATATCTATTGTTGGATCTAGGGAACTAAAAACTTTTATTTTTATATAATAACAAATAGCATATATGTCATGATCTGATTGGATAACAGATTAGAGGTATTGTTGTCGGCTTCATTATTCCCAATGTTTTATATGTTAGCATATCCAAATTTTTTGATCATATACGTTCTTTATGATTTGTTATTATTTCCCTGTTTCTTTTCTTGAAATGTTTGGATATCCAAAGTTTTTAAGATAGAGGCCCTTGGGGGAGCAGCTCAATTGGCAAGTGTCGTGATATGAATTTCCATGAGGTTTCGAGTTCAACTCCCCCTGATTAAACCTGTGTGTCACATGTGGGGCAGTGTGGGAACACTTGGAGGTTATAGTGGTAGAAGTTGGATAACACGACCACATGTAACACGAGTGCGTGCCCAACTAGTTGTCGATTCCGCCAACCATTAAAAAAAAAAACGTTTTGAAGATAGATAGTCATTTTTTATAAGTTTTGTCTTTTGAATAATTTTTTTTTACTTGCATAGGTTATATTGTTCTAACCATTGTTACTAATTTTTTTTAAATTATTTTATTATAAAATAATATAATCAATGGTTTTTTTGTACGCAATAGACCTGACACACTGCATTCTTTCTTAAATGTTTACAGAGCAGTTCTGACAGACTTAAATGTTTACCTAACATTCTTCACAACCTTAAATGTTTACATAGCAGGCCTGTTACAATACATTTTTTTTCCATTTTTTTTTATATGAAATGTTCTCTGCAGTCAATGTGGGCAATAGTATTCTTTAGCGGCATTGTCGGTTCATTGGTTCATGCTTGCTTCTTGTATGTTCACTAATTTCTTATTTGCTTGTTCATGTTGTTCTTGTTTTACTGTTGGTCTTGTTGCAGTTTGCATGCTTGGGGTTCTGCAACTGCGATTGGAACTACCCTTCCATCGTTCCCCATTGACAATCGGGTTTGGGTGCCGTGTTTATTTTCTCTTGATGTTTGCAGTTTGCAGGTGGGAAATTTGACTACTAGGGATGCTTGAGTCGAAATCCTCTTGCAAAACATCTTTGTGATACGATTTCCTTTTGCGATGCGTCACTATTTATGTTATGGAAGTAGGTTATGTTTCGAACATTGGCCTTTGGACGGTCTTCCCAACTTTGAATTTTACTTGACAGGTCTCACAGCCTGAACTGTTTGGTTAACAGATGTGTTGCAATACATTTCCTCCAAATATTTTGATACAATGTCGTGTGCAATGAATTTGGCCAATATTGTTCTTCATCGACATTCCTGTTCAACTGGTTGGTGTTTGCTTCTTTGTTCGTTGGATGTTTCTTATTGTTGTTTGATTCAACTTTGCAAGGTTCGGGTCCTACGGCTGGGCCTTTTCGTGCTTATTAACTGGGTTGTTATTTTATTCTTGTTCTTGTTTTCTTAAGCTTTGCGATGTTGGGGTGTTTCATCTACAGTTGGATATGTTCTTACATTGTTTTGAAGTTAGCTCCCCAGAAAATACTATTAAGATAAAATAATATGCAAAAAATTCCAGTCAATGTAAATTGCATCTCCTACGGCTTCAACCAGTGCTTGTCGGGCTCCAACTATATTTCATAGCTCACAATGTTTTCCCCATGGTTAATGTCTTCTTATGGTTTCATATTTATGAGAGTAAGTTTTGTTGTCTGAACGATAAAGTTCTTCTCTCCCTTTCTTTTTCCTCTTGAAAACTTTCTCGTTTTTGCCTTTTGTTCTTTCGCTCTATTGTGCGTTTCTGGTTCTATACTTTGCCACGTTTCTGTAGTCGCGGGTTCCCGGGGTGTCCAATTGAAAAATAATCATATCCATCTATATATTCACATCACGAGTCCAATCGACTTCCGTTCATTTTCATATTTATCCAATTTCTTCTAAACTAGCTCGTTTTTCCCATTTGTTCTTACCCTCTATTATGCGTTTTTGGTTCTATACTTTGTCACGTTTCCATGCTCGCGGGTTCCCGATGTGGAGAACTGAAAAATCGTCATCTCCATCTATATCTTCACATCATGAGTCTGACCGACTGTTGTTTTTTTACATACTTAGCCAATTTTATGAATGCGGGTTCGCGGATAGGTGCTATCGAACTATGGTAACTCGTGTTTGGGGTATACATCTTGCACCCAAAACTTTTGTTCTTTGCAATTCCACCCCATAATCCTCGAAATCACAACCCTACCTCTACCTACGATGAGTATGTTTGTCCGGCCTGTCTTTCTATACTTAGTCGAGTCTTCAAATTTTTGCGGGTTCACGCGTTCCCGGGTTCAGAAAATTTGAAAATCATTTTGTCACTCTGCTCCATCCCCGCCACCTTCCACCCTTCCCAATGCACATTAATTATACTTTTAAAAGTGACAACCGACCAAATAGGTTCGAAAACATTGGTTTTAATAACTGGAAAGCTTGAGGAAATCTCCCATTAAAATGCATAAACATGCAAATATTATGGGATCTGATAATGTTTTTTGCTTGCATTTTGAATATGCAAAAACAAAATGGCTATTTTAGTTTTTTAATGGCATCATCATAGTAACAGTGCAATATTGTACTACCACGCTACCATCCACGAACGTGTCATCCACAGAGGTCTTGACATCATGTCCCTCTTTAATATTGTGCATATGTTATGGGTTGTCATATTTGAGAATCTGCTCGGATATGGGAATGTTATTATGTGTTATTAGTCACTATTCAACACACATATTTGAAAATATTGGCATTAATAAGTGAAAAKATTGGCATTTTGAATTTGCAAAAAAATTATTGGTTATTTTAGTTTTTTAAASGCATCAACATAGTAACAATACAATAGTATACAGCTTGAGTGGGCCTAATGGTTAAGAACATGTGTTTCCTCTTAAGAGGTCATAGGTTCAAATCCAGAGGGGGGTAGGGTATGTATACCTTCGTAGACTTTACCAGTCAAATCGTTGGGCGGAGGGTGGTCCCTTGTCCCACAAACAAGGGGGTCTCATACACCAATTTGGTGTGTTGGCTTGGTCGTGACCTTAAAAATAGATTATTATTATTATTATTATACGACCACATTTCCATCCATGAACATGTCATCCACATAGATCTTGACGTCATGTCCCTCTTTAATATTGTGCATATGTTACAGGTTTCCATATTTCATAATCTGCTCGGATATGGGAATGTTATTACGTGCTATTAGTCACTATTCAACGCACATATTCGGAAATATTGGCATTAATAAGAGAAAAGATCGAGGGCATCTACCATTAAGACGAATTAAACCGAAATCTACGGAAGATTATACTGTCATCCTCCAGCGTTGATTTTAAATACTTACTCCCATTTCTCTCTATCATCGAAGAGTTGGGATTTAGGGTGCCTTTTCTCTAATGTTCCTGGTCATGGACATGTAAGAAAACTTAGAGATGCCATTGAGGCCCAATTGAAAGATGAGAGAATGGTTTTATGTGATGTGAGATTTGAGCCAAAAAAAAAACTCTGTTAGCCAACAGAAACTCAGACAGGAAAAAAACAACAAAACAAGTATCTTTCGATTGGTGTTCTCCCTGTATTTGATTCTTTGGTTGGTTGAAACACATGCCCAAAGATTTGTTTGTTGATCTTCTTTATTTTATTGTTGGGATTTGGAAGGGATTTTTAGGTCACCTACAAAATGATCCTTCGTTAAAGTATATAGTTTCTTCCAACAACACAGATTTGGCAAGTGTATCAAATTCTACATAGCACACAAGAATTTGTCTTCCGTCAAAGGAGTCTCACTTACCGTGGCTTGAAAAATGGTCTGCAATATTCAGAAATGACGCAAAATATTACTCCATTCATGAATGTACTCAGAAGGAAATTATATATTTGGATCGTCGCAAGTAAGAGAAGCTGTATGGGTAGTTTAAATGACATACTAAAATTACAAAAGTTTCTATTACAAAGTTTGTTGATTTACTTCTGGGTGTGGTAACAGACTTGACAGAAAGCCACATTCTTTGTCAAAGTTTGTTCACTGTCCTCTGAATGTAGTTATAGACTCCACATACAATCAATTGTCTATCACTATTGCACATTTTTTATTTTATTTCTCCTACACATATGATTGCATCGGGGTCGATGGGTTGCGCCTATTTACACGAATATTCCCCTCCTACTTGAAGGTGGGTATATAACCAAGGAACGATGGTGTCAAAACTTTCTAATCCTTGCAACGACATGTAACTGGAAAAAGTTAATGGGAAGGAATTCTGGATTATGGACTTTGCAACACTTTCTAAGGATTACTTTATACTAACACCTTCTGCAAGAATTTTTGTGTGTTCAGGTAATGATTTGGTTTCTAAAAATCATCTTTTACTACCACCTTCATGTAATCATTTTATTTCATTCTTTAGAAGAGACGTTAATGTTGTGGTGTGTTTCCAAATCTGTTTCCACCTAATGTCAATCTTCCTGTTGTTTCCCTTGCTTTGGATAAGGAAAATGCATTTCTTATGTTGCAGTTGATGTGATATTTGAAAAAAAATAATGTTCAAACCATACAATTTCTTATTTTTTTAAATATAGAACAATGTATTTTTTTAACAAATGATTGTTTGAAAAGTTTTAGGCATTGTTTGCGATTCACGTCCTTCAAGTATGTTAATTAATTACAAAATTAATATTGTTTGTGTCAATGAAATTGAGCCATCGTCAACTATGTCAATTGCATTAACATTGCAATGTCATATAAAAGATGTCTGACATGTACCTAATGTCAAGGTCATTATCGCACAGGACACCCAACGTCCAAAGATTTATGGACTCAAAGCAACATTGTATATTTCATGAGAAATCAACACTAAAGACAATATTCTTTGCAGGTCTGAAAATATTGCAGTTTAAGTACTTTGACAATGACAACCCTGCTTGTTCATTGCATTGTTGCACTGCAGTCAGTAGCATTCTTCCCATCACCACCGCCTATGTCAATGTCTGAAACCGAAGCTATCTAGATATTGGGGTCACCGCCTATGTGAATGCCTGGAGGTGAAACTACCTAGAACCTAGGATCACGACTTCTTACACTTGAAATTAGTATTATTAGTGATCGAAAGTTGATTATAGTCGAGTTTTTTGCTACATCCAGAAGTCGTTCAACACTATTTGACATAGAACTGGTTGTCTGTCAATTCTGTTACAACTTTGGCATAAAACGTTCTGTAATTTTAGAATGTTGATTCAAACATGCATACAGTTTCTCATGTTTTTTGGTATCTAATTTTATAGTTTCCTTCTGAGTGTATTCAGGCATGGAGTAATATTTGGCATCACTTCCGAACATTGAAGACCTTTTTGTGGGCTTCCATGTCTGCCACGCTTATGACAAACTATATATTCTAATGCGATCTGCAATAATTGATACACTTGCCAAACCTGTGCTGCTGGAAGAATTTATGTACTTCAATAGAGGAACATTTTGCAGTTGGCTTGGACATCCCTTCCAATTTACTGTAATAAAACAAAGAAGTTCAACATACAAATCTCCAGGGAGGATTTTCAACCAAACAAATGATCGAATATAGGGAGAATAACAGTCACAACATACTTGAATCTTTTTTTTTGTCTCAGATTTTGTTGCCTATGTAATATACTAGATATAAAATGTACGCAAAACAGAAATAAAATGCTAGTAATGGCAAAATAATAGAAATATAACCAGAACATTCACCACAATAACACTGAAATGATATAAGAATAAAAATAGAAATAGCACTTTGAATATAAAATAAATGTTCACGGGCCTCTTCGAGGGGGCAACCTCCAGTTGAGCAGAGCTCTATTACAATAATATCCAAGGTAGGGTTCTCATACCCTCGACTCATATTTATACTAAAAAGAAGCATCTAGAGGAAGATCCTTCTAGAAGTGGAAGCTTCTATTAGGTCTTCTTACATCCTCCTTATTCCATTTTATTGAAAGGCCTTATTAATATTGACCTTTATTACATCACAAATGATCGAATATGTGGAGAATAACAGTCACAACATACTTGAATCTTTTTTTTTGTCTCAGATTTTGTTGCCTAAGTGTAATATACTAGATATAAAATGTACGCAAAACAGAAATAAAATGCTAGTAATGGCAAAATAATAGAAATATAACCAGAACATTCACCACAATAACACCAAAATGATATAAGAATAAAAATAGAAATAGCACTTTGAATATAAAATAAATGTTCACTGGCCCTTCGAGGGGGCAACCTCCACCTGAGCAGAGCTCTATTACAATAATGGTCCAAGGTAGGGTTCTCATACCCTCACTCATATTTATACTAAAAGAAGTATCTTCAGAGGAAGATCCTTCTAGAAGTGGAAGCTTCTATTAGGTCTCTTCATTATCCCTCCTTATTCCATTTCATTGAAAGGTCTTATTAATATTGACCTTTATTACATCTGAATATGTTTTTCTACCTATGTGCGGGTAGGGACCCTAACATGTCCGCCCTTAAAACAACCTTGTCCTCAAGGCTTGAGAGATGGAAATTGTTATGAATGGCAGCTTATTCCCAAGTGGCACCGTTGGAGTTGTATCTTTCCACCTGGATCTAGCACTTCCTTCACGGTTCTCTGACATAGGCGACACAATAATCGGGTCCAAAACTTCTTTTGGTTGCAGCCAAATGGATCCTTTTTCGCCTAACTCCGGAAGGTTGGTTTGAATTTGGCACCGAAGCGTCCAATCACTTTCTTTGGGCATGAAACATGAAAAACAGGATGTAGCAACAATGGTTGGGAAAAGCTAACCGATAGACGATTTGTCCCACATGCTTGAGCATGGTATAAGGACGATAAAATTTGGGCACTAGCTTCACAATGCTCTGCCTTGAGGGAATTTTTTTTCTTTGTAAGGTTGCAAATAAGAAACAATTCCACCCTCTTTCAAATTGACGTTCAAAGTGACATTGATCTGCTTGTTGCTTCATGCACTCGTACATTACCAAATTCTTTGAGGGTATGAAGAATGGCCTCTCGAGCTGTAAGTGTTAGGGTCAACCGCCTGGACCTTCGAGGCACCCGCCGTAAGTATGAGAGAACTGAAGGTGGCTTATGTCCATATACCGCTTCAAAAGGAGTCATGCATGAAGCGTATGGTATGAAGTGTTGTACCACCATTCAAATTTAGGTAACCATTGCTCACCGGGATTTCTTTTCCAAGGCCTAAACACCTCAAATATGTTTCCAAACACTCTGTTGACACCCTCGCTTGGCCATCATTCGGGATGATAAGTTAAAATCGAGATGCAATTTTGTGCCTTGTATCTTGAACAGTTATTGCCAAAATTGCTTGTGAAAGTTGGGTCACGACAGAAAACACACAGAGGTGGCATGCCATGAAGCTTGAAGACCCGTCCATGTAGATTTGTCACCCGTGGATGTTGTAAATGGGTGTTGATGGGCAATGTATGAGCGTACTCTGAAAGGCGATCAACAACCACCATGATGACGGATTTATTTTCGGATTTGGGTAAGCCAACAATAAAATCCATAGAGATATCCTTCCAAATAGTAGGTGGAATCGGCAACAATTGTAGTGTGCCCCATAATTTGACTATTTATCCCTTTGTTGCATTGACACACATCACACGCCTACAAAATTACGAATGTCCCATTTCATACCACATCCCAGAAAAATGAACGTTTGACCTTGTCATAGGTTTTGGTGACCCGGAGTGCCCTGTTGTGGGTGTAGCATGAAGCTCAGAAAGTGCCATGGATTTAAGAGATTTGATTGTTTACTTAAAATACAAACGGGCTCAGATCGAAGTTCTCAAGGAGCCAGATACCCCAAGATGGAGCATTGGACTGAAATTGCTGGATCAACTGCAAACTTTGGGGTCTTGTATTAATTCCTAGCTAACGCCTTGGAGCCAATCTGTACAATGAATGAAAGAGAAAAATGATCCTTTGTCTTCTTCATATTTTTGAGAAAGTGCATCCACACAACCACATTGTCTTTTCCTTTCTTATAAAGGATCTCATAATCATATCCAAAGAGTTTAGTCACCCATTTTTGTTGTTCTGGGAGGAAATGCATTGTTCCAAAAATACTTAAGGCTTTGATGGTCTGTCTTAATTTGAACCGCGGTTACAATAGATAAGGATGCCACGTGATCCACCGCATGCAGAATAGCCAACATTTCCTTTCCATAGATGGATTTGCCCAGATTTATATCAGATAGTTTCTTGCTGGTAAAGGCTAAAGGTCGAATTCTTTGGCATAAGGACAACACCAATTCCTTTCCCTGAGGCATCACATCTTTAAACACAGCGGGTTCTTGGTGAAATCGGAAGGGTTTAGGACTGAGTGGCACATGGCCATATCTAAGGTTTGAAAAGCTTGAGAAGCGGTCGGAGTCCAAGTGAAAGAGTTATTTAGGAGAGAAGTGAGAAGTGTTGCAATATTTTCATAATTCTTAACAAACTTGGGATAATACCCCCTGCTAAGCCTAGAAATCCATGCAAGCTCTTAAGAGTCTCTTTGGGTGAGGCCAGTCTTACATTAACTTCAATATTTTAGGATCCACTCTGACGCCTTATCTTTTCCAATGTGATGACCCAAGTATTCTACTCAGGCACCAAAAGCACAGTTTCAGGAAAAATTGGTGCTGAGAGAGTAGATGTTGAACTTGGATCCATGAGCAAGATGGTTCGTCCAGGTTTTTCTATAGATGAGGATATCAATGAAAACTAAGACAAAATGGTGGAGAAAGGATGTAAGACATGATTCACGAGGATTTGGAAGGTGGAGAGGGAATACACAAGCCAAACAGGATGACCAAAAACTCATAGTGGCCTCATGAGTTTTAAAGGAAGTCTTGGGAATATTTGCCTCTTTCATAAATGCATCCGGTGGTAGCCCAAACTAAGATCCGCTTTAGTGAAGAATTGGGTGCCACTAATTCATCCAAGAGATCATCAACAATAGACGAATGGGGAATTTTTTCTTGATGGTAAGTTTGTTGAGGGCACGGAAGTCAGACACATTCGCTAAGAACCTTATTTATTCAAGACCATGAACACAGGAGAAGAATAAGGGGCTCGTGATTGTGGGCAAATAACGCCAGATTAAGGAGTTCCCACCATTTTCTCAATTTCATTTTTTTGGGAAAAGGGTGACGATACGACGAATATTGGGAGGAAGGCTTCCTGTACAAGGGGAATGGAATGATCATGAACACCATGGAAAGGAGGGAGGCCTTGGGAGTGGAAAGAAAAATTGATGTGTAGAAAGGATGACTTGGAGGTCTTGCAGCAAGGGAAGGTATCTCCGCTGTTTGTATGACATGGAGTTGGGCGATAACACCAAAATGACCCCTTTGAGTAGTTTTTCCATGTGATGGGAACTAATGATCTCAGGTGAACCTACGGTGATTCCTTTGAACTTATATTGGTGGCCCTTGGTCGAATTGCATTGTTAAGTCTTTAAAATTCATGAGTGGGGACCCAAAGTCCTTAGCCGGGCCTCGCACTCCAACACAATGTCACAACCTCCCATGTCGATAGGAAACATAAGGGGATTTCCTCAGGTGGTAGTCACCAATTTGAGACAATAGTATTTTCACAACGCCCTCCACATTTCATGGAACCACTCATTGCTACATCATGATTTGAAAATTATTGATGGTATGGATGTAGCAATGAGTTTCTTGGGCAATGCGGCATGAATAAAATTATGGGTGTTGCCACTATCAACCAGAATGATGACCTTCCAATGCTTGATGTAACCTGATTAGCTTGAGGGTTTGGGGAGCAGAATCCAGTGAGAGCATTGAGGGAAATGACTGTTTCTACTTCAGGGGGTCTGAGGGAGGGGTTATGTCGTGGATTCGTGTGACATACATAGAGGAGTTTCTTCATCTCTTCCGAAATCTCCTCGAGATGGCCATAAAAATATTTTGTTCTTTACACTTGTAGCCCGGGAAATATTTTTCATCACAGCTATAACAAAGGCCTTTGAGTCGGAATTAATCCATTTCAGCATGGGTCAATTTTTGGATCTTTAGTGGAGCTGCAGGGAGTAGTGGGATTTCCATCGGTTTAGGCGAGGGATGAAGGAGGGTTTTGTGGTTTTGAGAAGATACAACCTATTTTTCTTCTTTATCTCATTTGGTAGCCTCCACCCAAATCTCGCCTACATGAGGACATGGGCCCGAATTTCATCCTTGAGGCCACCGGAGCAAAACACTTCCTAAAAGTCATCGACATGCCCTCGCTCTAAAAACTGTGTGCTCAAAGTTAGCTATAAAGTCTTCCACTATTCCTGTAATTGTTTCATCGTTTTCAAACGGTCCAAATGGTTGGTGTCAGTGTCAAAGATTCATATAGCTCTGCCACAAATTGTGTCCAAGCCTTATACCCTTTACGAGAATTTTTTCATTGCCACCATTTACAACATTCTTGATCTAGATGGAGAACACCATACCCGGAAGTTTGGCCAAGTCAATCGTAATGTCAGATAAAGAGAAGTAATGTTCGAGCCATCAAATTTGGTCACATCCACCAGGGGAAGGTGGTAGGTCGCATTGGAAAGTGATGGTACTAAAGGTATGGGAATGAGAGGAATGGTCACCTTCAGTATGTGGGGGTAAGGAAGAGAAAGGGTTATCTATAGGGATATGCATTTTGGTGCAGAGTGCCGAAAAGACTGATTCAAGCTAGGTGGTGAGGTCTTGTTTGATTTCGCCCATTAAGGACTGCATGGTTGTATTGATGGCGGCGACATTGGCACTAATTTGTTTCACTTTTTGTTGGGTCTCAATGAGACCAGACTGCAAGGTGTTGAAGTGAGCTTCCAAATCTTGGCTATGAGTATGGGCCATGAGGATGCGGGAACTGAAAAGGAGCCGGCGGGGTAAAAACATTTTGCTGAAAAAATGATATGGATGAATGTGATAAGGGTGAAGAAATGAATCCAATGGAATAGGGCTGAAATAATGGTGAAAAAATTTCCAGATTTTTTTTTTTTTATTTTATACGTCCGGTCTGAAGAATACTGTAGAGAGGAAATGACCAAATTCTTAACCAGAAAGAAATGTGTATTTACTTGGCAACTCGAACATAGTTGCACGGAAATAGACCTTGTCTGTTTTAATTTGTTTATGTTTCTGTCTCCAAGGGTTTTCCCTGTGCTATAGCTCTCTAATATACGTGTGGGGTCACACAGTATTACACGGCCCAATATCTCAGGGCACTAACTAAGGAGGATAGACTGTACCCTTAGTGATGCAGACCCCCTATCCCTACTAAGGGTTGCGTGACCTCCTGGTTAGGATCTTCTAATTTTGGAGCTGAAATGGCTCTTCTAGTTCCAAACTGGAATCCTTCAAAAAATTACACAGGTCCCTTATGAATGCTCAGTTGGATTTTTTGGGCGCCAAGCGTGCACCCCCACAGCGTGTGACCAAGGGTTGTGACCAAGTGCCAAGCCGAAAAGGCGCTTATCAGGGACCGGGACTTCCCAAGTCAAGTGTCTCGTCTTCTGGTCTCTCGAACCTCCGGTAGCCGAAATGTCGAAATGGTCTGGTACTCGCTCCTTCGGGATTTCGCGTTTTGTGAAATCTGGATGCGAGGGATATCCTTTCTCCTTAGAACCTTCGATCGTCGAAGAGACGAAATGCCCAACACCTCTTGATTTCGGGATTTTGCGTTTCGCAAAATCAGGATACAAGGAGTGTCCCTGCTCCTTGGTGTTTTCGGTCGCCGAAAATTCGAAATGATCCAGCGCCTATTCCTTTTCAGGATTTCACGTTTCGCGAAATCAGGATGCAAGGGGATGTATCTACTCCTTGTAGACCCTGGTTGCCGAAAAGCCGAAATGCTGAAATAACCCAGTGCCTATTCCTTTTCAGGATTTTGTGTTTCACAAAATCAAGATGCAAGGGGATGTCTCTGCTCCTTGGAGTCCCCGATTGCCGAAAAGTTGAAATGCTGAAATAGCCCGATGCCTATTCATTTTCAACTCACGGTCCCTGAAATCCCGAAATGAACGTCGAGAAAATCTCACCGCTAACCTCCTCGCAGCTCTACCTAATCCAATGGCCTGCAGGGTTTCAGTGTTCCTCCTCGAGAATTCTCCACCATTTGTTTGGTTCTCTGAATTCTCCTCCTGGATCTATGCAGGGTTAAAACCTGCGCTCCTCTCTTCAATCGGACGGTCTACGGGGATTTCCATCGTGATCCAATTCTCGACGACATTCTTCCTCCTGATCTTTTACTCGATTTCGACTTAGAATATTTTCGAATTCTGTGAAGACTCGGTCTTCGCTCCTACCAGGGAATGGGTTCCTGGATCCTGACAACACTTTTGAAGTGTTATCCCTCCTGAACTTTGTCTAGTTCAGACTCCGACTCCCCTACACTCCTTGCGTCTAAGGGAGTTCGGTAGCTCAGATCCATGGCATTTTCTCTCTGGCTCGTTGCACACCCCTTAGAGCTCCTAATGAAGAGAAAACAATTCCACAGCGGTTCTCTCTGGCTAGATGCACACCTTGCAGAGCTCCTAACGAAAAGAAACAATTGAAACTGGGAACAACTCACAGTTCCATTCACCTATTTACTAAACATAAAATAACAGGAAAATACACACAGCCCAAGCACAACACATTTAGATCAATTTTCCATTCTTTTCTATTCACAAGTGCCCACTAGCTATTAAATACATACCAAATACAATAGCTCCAAAAAATGAGATCTTTTTCTCACTCCCAGTTCTCTTACAGATGACTTCTCTGTATTACAACTCTGTCCTCTCTTCCCTCTCTTCCCTCTCTTTTTTCTCTGCCGCTAATTGGGCTTACAAAAAATTTCATAACTCCAAATGTTCCTAGGATTTCCCCTACTACTTGCCTACTCTAAAACTTATCCTAGGTTATCTTAGTCTAGTCATATTCCAGAGCCGAAGTGAAAACTTCTACTCTGTTTACAATTTCAAAAACTTGCTTCAAAGGGAAAAACCCGACACCGATTCAAGCGTTCCTACGAAGGTGAATTTCGGTGTTGTGTGGAGGTGGATCTCGAAATCATTTGTGACTGGTCACATTGAAGTTCCAAAGGAACTCTCATGTGTTGGGTGGTCCCACCTCTACGCGCTTGCCAACGATGCTCCTGCATCATACTCCCCTTGAAAAACTTTCATGGACTGTTGTCCATGAGCTCCTCTACTGACTTTCCCTGCTTCTGGATAGCAGCTTCATTTTCCCAACTGGCGTCTTCTATTGGGCATCCCTTCCATTTGACCAGATACTCAAAATAATTCTTCCTCCTGGTCTTCTTGCCAATCCTCTGATCCAGAATCTTCTCCATCTATAGCTTCTCTGCCACAGTCATCTGCTTCTCCCACTGAATATTTCCTTGATCTTTTGATCCTTTTGTGACGTCTTTCCTATAAGGATACAGTTCTGAAACATTGAATATGGGTGAAATTCCCACACCATCTGGTAGCTCGATCTCATAGGAGTTTGCATCAAACTTCCTCAAGATCTTACAGGGTCATATCTTTTTCATCTTCAACTTGTTATATGTTACCCTAAGGAACCTTTCCTTTCTGAGATGTGCCAAAACCTGATCTCCCACTTCAAATTGAAGTTCCCTGCGATGTTGATCAGCTATGTGCTTGTATTTCTGGTTAGAACTCTGTAATTGTTCTTTGATCCGACTATGGAGTCTTTGCATCTTAGAAGCAAAATCCTATGCTCCAGCGCTTCTGATATCTCCCTGTTCCAAGTCCCTTAACTCAGACACTCCCCTAGGTTTCATTTCGTAGAGTATTTGGAATGGGCTCCTTCCAGTGCTTTTTTTTGGTGATTCAATGTATGCAAATTTTTCTTGTGGAAGAATCTGATCCCACTGGTTATGATGATCAGTAACCAGACTTCTCAATAAGTTCCCCAGACTTCTATTTACCACATCAGTCTTCCCATCTGTCTAAGGATGATAAGTTGAGATGAAGGACAAATCTGTACCCATCTTCTTCCACAATGTCCTCCAAAAGTGACCAATGGATTTGGTGTCTCTGTCTGAGACAATGCTCCTGGGTAGGCCATGAAGTCTTACAACTTCTATGAAAAATAGATTTGCAACGTGTGTTGCATCACTGGTCTTCTGGCATGGGATGAAATGTGCCATATTTGAAAATCTATCCACCACCACAAATATGGAATCAAAACCTCTTTGTGTTCTTGGCAATACTAACACAAAATCCATGCTTATTGCATCCCAAGGCCTCTCTGGTATTGGCAATGGTTGATAGAATCCAGTGTTCTGTCTTTTCCCATTTGCATGTTGGCAGATTCTACATCTGTTCACCAACTTTATCACATCTGTTCTCATACCTGGCCAATAGTACGAGCTCCTCAACTGTGCAAACGTTTTATCATGGCTGAAATGTCCATCCAATCCTCCACTATGCTTCTCCTTCAGAAGATTGTCCCTCATTGAACACCTTGGTATGCACAATTGATTTCCTCTGAACAACAATCCTTCCTGAACCATATACTCTGTCCACTGACTTCTATCTCTCAATACAGGGCTTGTGCATGCTTCGTAGGCCTCTTTGAAATCTATATCATCACAATACATATCCTTAAGGTGTTCAAACCCCAAGGTCTTCACCTGGAATTCCTGCAGAATTAAACATCTCCTGCTTAATGCATCAACAACCTTGTTAGCATTCCCAACAATATGTTTTATGACAAAAGTAAAATTTTTCATAAATTCAACCCATTTTGCATGCCTCTGATTCAGTTTTTCTTGTCAGGTTATGAATTGTAAAGCTTGGTTATCGTTGTACAAGACAAACTCTTTCGGGACAAGATAATGCATCCATTTCTTCAATGCTCGAATGATGGCATAGAGTTCCTTGTCATATGTGGAGTATTTCCTCTCATTCTCATTCAACTTCTCACTAAAATAGGCAATAGGCCTGTTATTATGACTCAGAATAGCTCCTATTGAAGCTCCACTTGCGTCACATCTCACCTGAAATGTCTTCCCAAAATTCGGCAAGATCAGAATTGGTCATTTTGTTATCTTCTCCTTTAGTATATTGAAGCTCCTTTTAGCCTTCTCTGTCCATTTAAAGGACTTGTTCCGCTTCTTCACTGTATCCATCATTGGTGCACAAATTCCACTGAAGTCTCTAATGAACTTTCTATAGAAACTTGCTAAACCATGAAAGCTCCTTACCTCGAACATGCTCCTTGGTGACGGCCATTCTCTGGTTGCTTTCACCTTTTATGAATCCATCTTCAATTCATTCGAAGATATCACAAAACCCAAGTAAATGAGCTCTGTCTTCATAAAAGAGGACTTCTTCAGATTGATCAACAACTTCTCCTGTTGTAGCCTCCTCATCACTAACATTAGGTGCCTCAAATGCTCCTCCCTAATCTTGCTAAAAATCAGTATATCGTCCAGATATACAACCATGAACTTGCCAATGAAATCTTTCAGAATTTTGTTCATCAGCCTCATAAAAGTGCTTGGGGCATTCATTAAGCCAAATGGCATAACCAACCATTCATATAGACCTTCATTCATCTTAAAGGTTGTTTTCCATTCATCACCCTCTCTCATCCTGATCTGGTGATATCCACTTTTCAGATCTATCTTAGAAAAGAAATTTAGCAATCCATTAAGTCATCCATTCTTGGTAAAGGAAATTTGTACCTGATGGTGATGTTGTTGATGGCTCTCGAGTCTGTGCACATTCCCCATCCTCCATCTTTCTTTGGGCTTAACACAGCTAGTACTGCGCATGGGCTCAAACTTTCTCTAACTAAACCCTTATCCATCAATTCTTGGACTTGGTTCCTGACCTCCTCATTCTCTCAGGGTGTTAATCTGTATGCTACTTTGTTTGGTAGGCTTGCTCCTAGTATCAAGTCGATATGATGACTGATACTCCTGATGGGCGGCAATGAGTTTGGCAGCTCATCCACCACTATATCAACAAAGTTATCCAGCAGCTCCTGAACTTCTTCAGGTAAATCATCCACTGATGTACTCGTAAGGATGACTCTGGGATTCCTCACCACAACGAGATGCATCTCCTGTTCTTCCTTGGCTTCCTTCGGGAGTTCCTTCCCACTCATGAGAAGTATGCTTGTACTGGCTTCCTCTTTCGCTCTCTTCTCCTCCATTAGCAGTAACATATGCGTCCTACCATTCTTCTCCAATGTGTATGTATTCTTCCTTCCATCATGAATGACATTTATGTCAAATTGCCATGGTCTTCCTAACAAAATGTGGCATACGTCCATGGGAATTACATCACATGTGATTTCATCTTTATATCCTCCTATTTTAATTTCAACCAGGCATTGTTTAGTAATCATTACCTGGTGTCCTTTTTGCAGCCATGAGACTTTGTATGGCCTTGGATGTGCAATTGTCTTCAGCTCCAATTTATCCACCATCTCTGTGGATACTAGGTTGCCAGTACTCCCACTGTCAATGATCACCTTGCACACTTTATCCTTAGTCTTGCAAGCTGTCCTGAATAGACTGTTTCTCTACACTGTCTTTTCATTTTTTGCCTCTGGTGTTCGTGCTCGAATCATCGTCGGGTGAGCAAAACTGGGAGCACTAGCATGCCCTATTGGGCTTAGCAAGATAGAACAGGATTATGTGGAGCAAAAGGGGTTAACAGAAAACAAAACTACATACAATCTAACTAACAGCTGAAAGCAAATAACAATTCGAAAATAAACAAAAACATCTAACATAATACAAGGGAGTCGTCAATGGTTCCAGGCTTGATCTATTAGCGAAACCAGAGCACACACTGAAGACAGAGATAGGGGTTCCCTCTCCCTCCAGCGGAAGGTCCTTCGGGGCCCTCAACACGATGCTTTCATTACAAAATGAATAGAACTGAACTGAGTGATGAAAGAA
>SNQJ01S0143166.1:2829-24509 GCA_010110895.2 Picea sitchensis
TAGGCGCAAGACCTGCTGAGGTAGGTGCCTGGGGGGACGCCATCATAAATCCATGAACATATGCAATTGACACTCACTTTCAATGATTATGCAAAAAGAAATAAGATAGTTAATACCTTAAGCATTCTCCTCTTATCATATGTCAATAATTTGAAAGGAAATCCATTCAATGTTGCGAGGTGTAATTATTCACTTGGAATATCATGAATTTTCTATTCCAATCCTCCCATAATTTTCATGTCTTCTACAATATATGATTTTTCAGTAGCACGGAATCGTGCTCTTCTGGATTACTTCTTTCCAACTGTCAATGCTAAGGTGAATGTTATTGAAGAAAGTAAATCTTTTATTTGAAACTTTCCAAAATGATTCTACACATGGTTCTCTCGTGAAGATGAATGTAAACCAAAATTAAGACAAACTTCAAGTTAAAAAATAATAATGAAAGGCATAGTGAAAAGAAGAAAATTCCAATGTAGAAAGAAACTAGAACTAAAGTAAGCCATCTTAAATCACAAAAAAACCTAATAACATCTGGTGGATTTTATTCAAGAAACCAAAATAATTCAAAATCTTACTCAAAACATAAATGGAAATAAAAGTTATAATATTCATATTCCTATTCCTACTCTACCCTATACTCGCTCAACAAATGCTAGGTGAAGTCATAGAGCCAATGTAACCACCTGATTACCTCAATATCTACAAGACTATTATGGGAAGGTGTAAGTATGTGAAATTGAGGTATCATGTAATTGATTGAAAGAATTGAATCATCACAAAGAAAGCTCAAAATAACAAGCAATAGATACCTGCTAGTTTGAGGGAAACATCAAGCAAAATATGACTCCAAGCCTTCTCCTATAACATCATCAAAATCATTTGAGGAGTGTTGGAGTATTGAAACATAATTCAAGGATGAATGATGCATTTTCCCCTAAAGATTAACTTGTGATTATGGAGAAATCCTATCTGGAAATATTTCTTGGATTAGCTTGATGTTTCCTATATCTTGCATCGTGATGGGTTGTCTATTTGATGTCATTTCCACATGGGGAACTGAAAACTTTTTGTTCTCTTCATGCCTTGTGTCTTCTGTCATTAATGTCTATGCATTGAAACCAACGATTCCAAATTGTACTAGATCAATGAATGACACAATGGTGCTCACCCTCAATTCCATAACATAAATATAATCCTCAAAGATGGAGTTATAATGATCAAATTGTGTTTCATTATGTTCTAGATATTTAAATTTCAAAGGACTTTCGAAATTGTGTACCCTGGATGGACCATTATTTTGAATGGGTCTTTGATCAATCATATTTTGGAAATATTCTTCCTCTCCTTTATATTTTAGTATTTTATCATTGAAAGAAAAATGTAATGATTCTATTGCATGATAATTTGGTGGATGCTCATGTAAGTAATCATTATCAAATAGATTTGTATAAAGAGAGTAGAAATCTTCATATTCTGAAAATGACTAGACTTCCTCAGTGGGAGATTTTTTACAAACCAAATTGTATTCATGACTCTATTAATATTTAGGATAAATGATTGATACAATTCCTAAAAGGAATGTCATTGGTTTGTCCCCAATCTAGGTCTAAGGGGTTTAGGGGTTCTAATGGAGATTCCCCTTTTGTAGTGACAGAGTGTTGGTTAGAAATCATGTATCCTCCATCTTCCCTTATCAGATCGTGATTTTCATTGAAGGATATACTATTTATGTTCCCCAATGCTAAATTATCATTCAAATCTATAGTGGTTTTGGGAATTGATTCTTCAGACATTACAGATTTGAAATCGTGTTTTGAAACATTAGCCTCATGTTGTACTTTGAAATCAAATTGCAGAGTATTATATGTCTAAGGGTAAGCTTGTATGGTCTGTAAGTTTGAAAATATTTCTCCAAGATGGGAGGTGACTGAATCTTCATTTTGTAGATACGAATTAGAGCAATAAGAAATTGTGTCTTGTAGATCATAGACCTTTTCATTTTGGAGATTGTCACCTTTAGGAATGGAGAGAAGATATGAAAACTGGTCAATAATTTATTGATCTGAGGTTTTTTCACTCTCGAGAAATCTACAATAAATTTGCATGACTCTTTAAAATAAATCATCCACAGGTTCGTTCCTAATCGTACGGATTTCTTCAAGTTCATTAAATGGTTCTTCATAATCATAATTTACATGAGTAGTGATAAATATTTTCATAAATAGTTTCCAAATATGTATCGATTTTGTTAGTATTGTGATGTACCTCAAACTCGATGAGGTCCATTACTTGCGAATATATACATTAAAATAAAAAATTTACGCTAACAACATGTACCTTACCAACTACTAAATTATAGACAGACTTAAACCATTTATGATACCAATAATTAGATGCAGCTACAACATGCTAAAACTAACATAAATGCAGCTAATAACTCATCACAACAACATATAAATAATTCTCATACACAAAGTAAAAGTACGACAATTAAACTCATAAGTATAATGCAAAAAATAGATAAAAACTCTTATCTTTTCAAAATAAGTTGTGAAACCAATTTCTTGGGACAGACGTTCCACCCAACCATAGACTTATTTTTCCATATATCAATAGCAAGTCACCCTCAAGCTAGGGCTAAGAATCCACAAAAGAGGGTGTCTCTCATTGTTTGCTCACAACTCAACAAAACCCACAACCCAATGGCTCTTCCTACAACTATCTCAATTTTCACCAGCTCTCTTCCACACACCTTCCCAACCCAAGCAACATACCCCTTCCCTGATCTCAGTCCATTGGGAGGTACCATTCTCAATCTTCCCCCTTCACTACTCTCAGTGCATCGGGCTACATCATTTTTAACAGAATCTCTGGCATAGGTGACCAAGAATCTCACTACTGAGAACTCAAGGGAACTCATTGCCAAGAAGGTTACCAAGAAATAACCAGCAACAACCTTGTTGTTATAGTGCAACTCACACCGTATTTCACTCTTTAGGCCTAAAAACTTGGTTCTTCAACAATGCAACTCTCACACAGGAGTTCACTCTTTAATCCTAACAACCTTGTTCTTCTACAATGCAACTCTCACACAAGAGTTAACTCTTCAGGCTTGTCGAATTGGATCTTCAGTATTCAGCTCCAAAAGCGCTCGATAATTATCCCTCCATCGTTGTTCGAGCTCCAACAATACTCTTCTTGTTGTTCATGCCAAAAAAGTGACTATCCAAACTCCTCTTTTGCCAATATGAATTTCCTCATCAAGTTGTTATTTTCTTGACCCATAATTTTACCCAAGTTGATTGTACTTCAATTCAACTTTTAATAACGATGGGATGTGACTAATTAAATCCACCCTCTTACAGATGGTCAATGATTGAGCTCTTCCACACTCAATGGAAATCATAAGGTTCACTCAAAGCATTAAAAACATGGAAAAGGATTTTGGGAATTAAACTCATGGATAAAACCCCCCTTTTTCTAGACCCCTCCTCTTTTGTGGATTACTTGTCCCCCACCTCTATCCATGTCCCCCAATAGTTGGCATCACATTTTATTTATTAAAAACAACAATACAATTCTTAAATATTCCATTGCTTATCCCTTGGCCATATTAATTCAATACGACTCATCGGCCTAATTTGCAGTTACACAATTACATTAAAATTTGCAAGGATTCAAACTGGGGATGTTACATATTACATTGCTTGGCTCATGACCACATATCATTTCTACATTATGCATTAATTAAACTAGACATTATAGTGGGGATGTTATATGTAACTTCCTAAACCGGGATTTAATCTCTCCTTCCAATGTGAGGACAAATAATCGACATATTTCATTGTCCTAGACAATTTTAATATTTTGTTGTGGGATGTTACACTAATTGAGGTGCATTAATGTAGAGACATTCCCTTCACCATCAAATTTCAAGTTTGAAAAAAGATCGACTATATTGACTGAGATGCCCCCATAGAGTCTCATAAGACTCAAAGGGTGGTCCCATACAAATATATGGAGAGGATCCATGGGCTTATTAAAACAATTTGTTGAAATGGCTCCACATGGGCAAGCTTGTCATCCAAACCTTCTTCTAGCGTCAATTATATTGGCCCAGTCTGTGTGACCTAGATCAACAACAAGGGGTACCCCCAATGAGAAGTCTCAATTAGACCTCTCACCATTTGGAGTAGGGAACCCATATGGATTCTAGACCATCAGTCATTACTGGTTTGGGGTTTATTGGTTGCATCTCGATCCACTAGTGATGGTTTCTATGCTAAAGAATGAAACAAGACTAAAGATAAAAAGAGAGTAAATACATAACCACATATGCTCTTATCAATGGCCTGGGAAATAGTAGCATAGAGCAAAGACAAGAACATGAGTAAATAACTACAAATCCATAATAGTCTAGCATTGAAACAATCATTTATAGTCCTATGTTCACAGATTCAGACAAATATTTTCTGAAAAATAGAAATAAGAATGCATTAGACACACATAAGAATAGTCTATAATGTGAAATACATTCTTACACAACCCCACTGTTGAGAAAAATGTAGAAAAATAATCCACATCAACTACAACACAAGAATCAGATTTCTCGATAAAATAGTTTGGCCAAACATGCTACTTCTCATTAAATTTTTAGCAGTAGTACATGAAAGCTCAAAGATCCAAAGCCCAGAATTCGAGTACAATCCCCCTATTTATTGAAATTCACCCCAACTATTGGCCTTCCACCTTCTCGACTCTTGACCTTCCATTTGCAAACTTTTTGTCCCTATCCTCCATGGAATGATGAGGGAATACTAACAATAGAAATGTTCATAATTTAATATATCATGCATCACATACATTCTCATTTCAAAATTTTCTTTTAGTGCTCATGGGACATCATTGGTTTTGCTTCTAGTTCATCTTATACAATGTGGTCAGTAGTTTGCACACATGGGTCTCTTTTGCCTCTTTGCTTGAGACTCATCTACCATGAGATTTGTACTCCATCTTCTGCCATTTGGGCTTGATTCTCTTTTGTTGATTACTACTCGTGTGTTGGTATGTCATCCTTTATTGTAGATCAAGTTTTCAAAGACATTGATGTGTATTAGCAGGTCCTCCTTGTCTTGGTGTAGAGCATCTATATCTCTGTAGTTCATCTCCTCGCACATTATGTATTCTGAATTTTGAGTGTGATCTTCTTCCAACACTGATACTTAGGTGCCATTCATCACAAGATAGATGAGTCGCCAATATAAAACCTCAAAAAAATGTTCATTTAAACATATAGAACTCAAATGGAAGCTGAGTGAGAATTTCATATATAATTCCCTGAGTTCAATCTATGGGCCCTCTGATGACAAGTTCACGGACATCTTGATTGAAATATTGTGTTATCACATTCGTGGGTTGTTGACAATGCACCATTATTCAATATTGAAAATGTGTGATGAATGGTGAGGAATATCATAAACCCTATCATTGGGGCGTTGTATAGCTCAACGAGACCTTTCCAACAACATAAGGAGCACACGAAACGGAGCTCAGAGTCAAAAACTATGGAGAAAATAAAATTGGGAGTTAGGTCTTGCTTGATGCACTAGGTTCCACTCCCTGCCCATGTATGAGGTAGCATGCTCTGAGTTTCTCAACACGCTTAACAATGCATTTTGTCCTCTTCCGTATTTCATAATCACAGTTGGAATTCGACATTACAGTTTGTTCATCAATTCCTTGAGGGATCGGGTTTTATTTGTGTTTTCGTTCGCAAGCTGACATGTTAAAATGGAATCGAGAACAATTTAAAAGTCCAACCTGTATTGGCATTTACAATCCATTTGGCTTGTTGGCATGTCGAGGCTCAAATCACATCTTGTGGCCACTGTGTCGAAGGTCTAGAGGAATTAGAGATGCTGGTGGATTGTTGATGTTTCGGGGGGGGAGAGAAATACAATATTTTGAGGTTGTCAGACACATCGGCCGGTAGAGTTAAACGATGTTGAGGCTTCCCCAACACATGAAGAGAGGCTGATACATTGTCGATTGAAGGACATTTAAGATCATGGAGAGTGGGTTTTTAAAAAAATATTAAATAATGGTTTTAAAAGAAAGGGGGGTTGCATGGTTGATGGCCCCCCATCCACCTCACCTTTTGTTTTTCAATGCACATGCAATAACCTCCAATGTTTCACACCTTACTTAAATCCCCAACACGTGGTTTAAGGTATATATGTTTAATGAATAATTGTTGGAGAGGGGTCAAATGGGTCAAATGTGTTGTCTAACTGTTTTACAAAATGGGTTTTTTCGCTGGAATCCGGTGACATAAATCTACATGAAATCACTATTTTTGTTGTTTAAAATACATTTCTTAATGCAGAAATGGATTCAGCATGCTAAAAAATCACTGGGGCACTTGGATTATACAAAAATAATCACTCAATTCTATAGATCTAATAATTTTTTATCAGATTTTGAACAAATGTTCCCAAAAAAAATCACTAAAAAAAAATCATTTCGTAAAACATTTAATCTACTACGGGGTCAAATGGTTATGTACCCACTATCTTACACTAGTGGTTAAGGAAAGTGGAGGGGGTCGTGTGGATTATGGGCCCGTCCCCTTTACCACCTCACGCCCCTCTATACGTTTTATGCTTAAGAATGTTTTAATCCTATGTCATTTTAATGATGAAACTCCCCCTTTTTATTATTTTATATTAAATTTTTATCTATTGATTGATTTAAATTTAAGTTATTTCAAAACATTTCATATCTTAAAATAATTTTCATCCAAAAACGTTTTTAATATAATATTGAGTTTTTGTTGCCGACATGTCGAGGGAGGAGAAGATTGTAATCTTGAAGAGGTGTCGGCACACTAGAGGATGGGAGGATTTCAAATGTTTGTGAGGGTCAACATGTTAAGAAGAGGGGAATTTTAGCGCAAACTAACTTAACTTAAAAGGTTTATAATTAGTACGTAGGACGTTTGATTGAGATGTTATTTTTTTGCGATGCGGAGAGTATAGGAAAAGGTTTATAATGAGAGAATTTACAACTTTATTAAAGTATTTTAGTGGTTTTACAATTAATGAAGTTCATTTGATAGGACATTTTTTATGATTGTTTTGTCACTTCTGGATTTTGGATTTCAATTCTGTTAGTGGCGTTGGATTCGTAATCCCGTGAAATATATAGTTGATCTATTTTGGAGGTGAAAATTTGATTTTGATCAATACCCAAAATTATGCGTAAAAGTTTTTTTTAATGAAAGTTAGGGCCCTGTTTTTTCCACTACTTCAACCGAATTTAGTTATGTCAATTCTTGCGACATCTATGTTACATTGGATTTCAATCTATCCATTGAAAATGAGGTCATTCATCATTCACTGAGAGATATAAACTTTTGAAAACGGCCAATTGATGTTTGGAGCACCTAATACTGAGTATGTACATGAGTAGCTATTCTTTTCTGAGAAGCAATTCAAAGTTAGCTTATGTCTCACAAACGCTACAATCAACCCACATAATGTTAAACGACACTTTCATGATTAGGGTTAGTCAAGAAACCAAGAGGCACAAAACATATGGGGATGTGATAGGTGTAATAAAAAACTGTTTGTGACACGAACAAACTTGACAGGATTATTATCACACTTAATCAAGAATATAACATGACATAGCTCAAAACCAACAAACAATCAGACATCAACCCTTTAGTCAAACATAAAATTCTTAACCGTTGAAAATAAAAAAAATCCTGGATAATAAGCACAATGATCAAAGGATATGAATTGGAAAATTTTAAGAGGGGACCCAAACCCATTGGCTTGGAGAAGGTGTTGAGGCCTCAACAATCTATTTTTAAGTATGAAGATAAAAAGGTTTTGAATGCTTTGTTCGATCTTCATTTCTCTATGTACTATATTCAAATCCATCAACTGAATTCACCTATATTTGAAGTTTTGCCCACAAACTTTGAAAACCAATTTCCATATATCATTAATCAATACACTAGAATTTTTTCTTTAAATATCTCTATTATCAAAATTTGAATTTGACTTATATAATAATTTGAATTTAACTTACATAAAGATGTAATTGAAATTGTTTCTTTTATTACAACCAATTTGGTTTTGGTTTTGTTTAATAGTTCATTTTGTTTTTCCTTTACATTCTAGTTATTACATACTTTTACCATAACATAACTTGATATTCAATCAACTATATTAATCCCTATCCCGACCTATTACATACATCCTCACCTATTACATCTTCATGTGATTGGAATTGTTATTTGATTACAATCAATTTTGTTTGGTGCTTATTCATTTTGTTTTTCCTTTACATTCTAATCATTACATGATTTCGCTGTAACATAGATTGATATTCATTCAACTTCATTATTCCCTATCCTCACTTTCACTTAGAGGACACACATCTCTCTTAACGAATGGAACTTCATTATTCCCTATCCTCACTTTCACTTAGAGGACACACATCTCTCTTAACGAATGGAAAAAAAAATTAAGGGAAAAAAATTGTATTTCCTTTACATTATAATCATTAAATGCTTTCGCTATAACATAGCTTGATATTCATTCAACTTCATTATTCCCTATCCGCATTTTGAGGACACGCATCTCTCTTAAAGAAAGGGAAAAAATTTGTATTTAATTTTTTTAGATTGGTACATAAAATAGTAAATTAAAAAATAAAACAATAGTTAAAATGTGTATTTAATTTTTTTAGATGGGTACATAAAATAGTAAATTAAAAAATAAAACAATAGTTACACAATCATTATATTCATGTTGCGTAGAGTTTAAATGATTAACTTCATCAAAGTATGATTTAATTTATATAAACATTTTGATTTAAAAGTTGAATAACTATGTATATAAGTGTATTTATATTTGAGAATGAAGATTAAAGCATAAGTAAATTTATAAAAATATTTTAATTTAAAAGTTGAATAGTTATGTATATAAGTGCATTTATGTTTCCTTCTAGATGATTTTGGTTGTCAGTTCTGTTGGGAATTCGAGCAGTTTGTTGGCTGCTTGGAATCTCTATGTCTTTGATTTACAGTCACACCTTTGTGATGGTGGTATTTTGTTAACAGGCATCCACTTACCAGATGATAGCAGGATTTCTTTCTTAAATGCTTATGGACATGCTCAGGGAGAAGACAGTTTTGGGAGTTGGTGGAATCAAGAGGTATTTTGGATCGAGACGACCTCATTATAGCTGGCGATTTAAAATTTACAACCAGTATTGATGAACTCTTGGGAGTTGTCGCATTACCCGATCCATTGGCTATTTTTTTTTTAAATCTTTTTGACAAAAATAATATGGTGGATGTACAACCAGCAGACCTTGTGCCTACCTAGCATAATGGTAGGAGTGGGGCTCAAAGTATTCAGAAGTGGCTTGACAGGATTTATGCATCGGATGGGCTCTTGGTCAATTCAGCTAGGTTCCGATCATGGGTTGTTCATCCATACTTTTCGGATCACTCGCCAGTTTTTTTACAAATTGAAAGAGGTGATTTCTCAGTTGCTTCTCCATTTAAATTTAATCCAATGTTTCTAGGTGAAGCTACTTTTGGGGACTTAGTTAAGGCGGAATGGAGTTCTATACAGGGTAGTGGTGTCATAGGGGCCCAAAGAAGACTTTCCCAGAAACTACATAATATTAAGGTCAAACTAAAGTCATGGATAGGAGAGAAAAAAAGAGTTGAAAACCGAGCCCTTATTTCTCTAGAGGAACAGATCACTACACTTACAAAGGAAAGTTGGGAGGCGGCTTTAAGCATTGAAGCGGGGTCACAGCTGAAAGATTTGGAAGCGAAATGAAACAAGTTGATGATGGAGGAAGAAGCACACTGGAGGTTGAAGAGTAGAGCAGTTTGGATCCACTGTGGTGATAGAAACACAAAGTACTTTCACCACTTCACTAGCTATAGGCGCAACAAAAAAATTATGTGGGAGATCAAATATGAACAGGGCCATATTCTTCAAGGGCAGGAGGCCTTAAAGAAAGAAGCTAAAAGGTATTTTAGCTCTTTCTATCAAGAACCCGTTGAGAATACGATTGTAGATCAAGTGGAATCTGTAAGATTTTTTCCTAGGATGGTCTTAGATGAAGAGTTAGTGGCCCTTGAGAAGCCTGTTTCTGTGAAAGAAGTTTTAGAGGTTTAAAAGGCTTTCCCAAAGAAAAAATCCCGAGGCCCGATGGTTGGAGTGTGGAATTTTTCATTTTCTTCTATGACTTGGTTGCCAAAGATTTGATGGGAGTTGTCGAAGAATCACGCATTAAAGGAGAGGTAATCAAGTCTCTAAATTCTACCTTCATTGCTCTCATTCCTAAGGTAAATGGTCCGACAAACTTTGGGGATTTCCGCCCGATAGCATTATGCAACTTGTGTTATAAAGTGATCTCTAAGATTATAGCTCAGAGATTGAGACTGATCCTTTCTCGGTCGTTATCTGAAGAACAGTTCGGTTTCTTGAAAGGAAGGCAAATTAATGACGTGATTGGGATTGCTCAGGAGTGCATTCACATCATCAAAGAAAAAAAACTTCAGGCTTTAATTCTCAAAATTGATCTAAGGAAAGAATACGATTGCATAAGTTGGGATTTCCTCAGGTTGGTCTTACTACAATGTGGCTTTGGGTTGCCAATGCCAAACTAGATTTTGGGTTGTGTTTCGTCGGCCTCTTTCACAATCCTCGTCAACGGAGAGCCCTCAGATTTCTTTAACAATGTTAGGGGGATCAAACAGGGATGTTCGTTGTCGTCGCTTCTCTTTATTATCATTATGGAGGGTTTGAGTCTGGCATTAAAACACAGCCAAGAGGCTGGACATCTTTCAGGTATAAAAGTTTCTCGTTTTATAAAAATCCTTCACCTATTGTTTGTAGATGACATTCTTCTTATGACGTCCGGTACTTTAGTAGAATGGAAAGAGATCGGTAGGATACTTAAGCATTTCTGTAATGCCTCCGGTCTCCGGATCAACACTCAAAAAACTACCTTTCACTACTATGGCGTTAACCCTTCCATGTTGGAATCTCTGAAATTTGTCTTTACTTACAATACTACAGATCTCTTCGAGGGGTTTCAATACCTCGGTTTTTTTCTAAAGATTGATAGATATTGTTCGAATGATTGGCAATGGCTGGTTGAAAAGCATGAAAAGAGAATTAGGCACTGGTGCTCAAGGTGGTTGTCATTAGGGGTACGTTTGGTCTTGATCAAAGTAGTTCTTGAATCTCAACCTGTCTGTTGGTTGACCTTAGCGAGCTTGCCTGCTGCGATCCAAAACAAAATCCGCCAAATTATCTTTAACTTTCTATGGTCACGCTGCTGGATTAAGAAGTACTACCACCTCTGCAATTAGCAGTTGATCGCTAGGCCTAAGCACCTTGGGGGTTGGGGATTGAGAAATCTGGCAGGGTTTAGCAGAGCGTTGGCAGCCCACAGTCTTTGGAGGGCTTTAATGAAATATGGTGTATGGCAGCGAGTGTTAAAGGAGAAATACTTTCCGTATGTATCATTCCAACGTTGGATTTGCACCATGGATATCCACAAGGAAAGAGGTTCACAGACATGGTTATACCTTCTGAAATCTATTCATCTGTTATTGCACTAGATCGTGTGGAACCCTGGGTACGGAACTTCCATTGCCATAGGTAAAGACCGCATCTTGGATATGGTGGATGTGGCCATTCTGTCGGTATAATTGATTGCTACTTTAAACAGAAAAGGGATATACTATCTCTTTCAAGCTCAAAAAAATCCACAAGTGGGGAGGATCGGTTCGAATTGGTACACAAGTGAGGATCTTGATTTGACAGGGCACCTACAGGTGGAGTGTAATCTCTACAAACGTGAACTCATCAATAACGGTGTTCTCATACAGTCAAAATCGAACTCCCTAAAATGATCGGGTGGTAACAAGTCAGTAATGATAATGATTAAGAACATATATTTGAAATGGATTTGCAAAGCGGGTGGATGGCGAATGGCGTTATGGGGTTGGAATGTGCCTCTGAAGGTCAAACTATTTTATGGTTATTAGCAGAGAAAAAATTGTTGACCTGGGGGAATCTTTAGCGTAGAGGTTATAGGGGTTCGGGCATATGTATTTTATGTAAAAGGAGTGAAGAAACCACTCAGCATTTATTCCTGGACTATGCTTTCACAATGGACATTTGGATGAAGCTCAAATCGACTTTAACTTTGACGACAGTTGGATAGGAAACAATACGAATGAATGTTTTAAGCGTTGGAGTGTTACAAACCCAAAGTTGCAGTCATTACCGGCCTTGACGTGTTGGAGTCTATGGACGGAATGGAACCAAACCATTTTTGAAGACAAAAGTCCTTCGGCACTGAAGGTCGCTCATTTATCGCTATTGGCTTTGAAATAACACACTCAACTGAAGATAGCCTCTATGCGGAGATATGGATCTACTGAGACAAACATGGGCAGTATTGTTGGATGGTTTGATGGAGTGGTCGCTTCGTCCGGATTAAACAGTGGAGAAGGTGGGGTAATAAAAATCAGTGAGTACTGCAGCTACAATTGATTCTTAAATTGCGGTCCAATCTCTAACACAAGAGAAGAATTTCTCAGAGCATGGGCGCTGCTTACCTTGGCAAATAGGTTGTCCTTACAGTCAATACACATTTTAGGTGATTCCAAGATTATTATAGACTGGATGCAAGGTAAAGGCCGACTTCAGGTTATCTCGTTGGATTATTGGAAGGATCGAGAAAGTACATTAATCTCTTCCTTTCAAAAAATCTCCTTTGATCATGTATACAGAGAAGGAAATCGAGAAGCGGATAGCCTATCAAAGCTGGCGCTCAACAAAACCCCAGGGAATCTCACTTTCTATCAATGTATTGAGAAGCATGAAGGGCCTCACCTTTTCTTAGACCTTTACTAGTTGTTTTGTTGTTCGAATGTTGTGTGATGTTATCTTTTTTCGTTGGGACGTGTTGAGAGTTTTTTGGGCTCTTTGATGTTCATATCTTAGGAGGGTGAACTCATCTGCTGACAGTCCCCTGGATGAATCTTTCGATACATATCTTTATGTGGCTCTATTCCTCCCCGGAGATGGGATCATGGAGAATGGGAGCCGAGTGTTATCATTGATTGGTCCTGAGAAACTCTGTTTTGTAATGACTTTCTGGTTGAAGAACATTTTATATTACATCTCTAATATAAAGTGAATTTTTTGGAGAAAAAAAAAGTGCATTTATGTTTGAGAATGAAGATCAACACATATAGTAATAATTTTTTGAATCTTTTTAAAGTAGGAAAAAATCTATGATATTCATGCATTTATGTTGGAGAATGAAAATCAAAGCATATAGTAATAATTTTCAAGTTCTTTTTTTTTCCAAAGCAAGAAAAAATATACAATACTCAAGGCTATTAGCGTAGTTTTTATTGATGCAATTTCAAGCAGTGTTATCAAAACTGTTTGGAACCGGTGGAATCAGTCGGTCCAACTTATTTTGGGGCAAAATTGGTTCAAATCGCCCTCCTGAATCATTTTTTTCCAGTTTGGTACTAAACCAGCTAGTTCTGTATAGGAATCGGTCAGTTCCGTATGACGCGTCATTGATCCACGAAATTGAATTTTTTTTTTTAAGTAACAATTGTTTAATAGAAGGGGGTGATATTACCTAACCCTAGGGTTGTGGAGAGTCATGCACCAACATTTGACAATGAATACCTTTATTGGATGGACTTGGACCCACTTCCACAGCCAGAGGTACGAATACCTTTAGGGTCAGGGGAATCAAACCAGAATCCCATTGTAGGGTCTATTCATATTGAGGATGAGGAGGATGATGATTATGATGATTAGTAGTATCTAGTATCACACTATGCTTATTTTTGGACTCTTAGAGAGGCCATTTAGAACCTCTTTGTTGATGTATTTTTGTTCATATATGTATTGCACTCGGTGTTATTTTGGTTATATGCACTCTTACTTGTTATATAAATGAGAAAATTTGCATATTTTTGTATAAATGCTTTGGATTCATATGGATGCACATGAATACTTTTTTCTTTTTCAAAATTTGAATATTTTATGTAGTTTTTGGTCAATCGGTTTTTTTGTTCGGGCTTTTTCCGATTCCAGTTTGGTTCACATCTTTTGGGTCGATCGGTTCGGTCACTGGTACGGTTCTTATAACTATGATCTCAAGACCTCAATGTGCAATTAAATCATCATGTATAAATAAAGTCTTGCCACCTAAAATAACCCACAGGTGGTCTGTAAAGGTGCAAACTTCCACTCCTACCAGATGGCTCTGAGTTTTGGGCCATTAACTTGTTTCCTTATGTTCGAGGAAGACGAACTCTTAGCCAATCAGAAGCAGTTTTAGGTCCAACTCGAAGACCAAAAGGTAGTTTCAACAAATCAATAGTATCCATTAGATACCCAGTGTCTTATCTAATCATCACTGAGGCTACCAAAGTGGGGTCATGTGGTATCTAGAAGCGCCTAGCCTTTAGCCTCATACATGAAACCTGGATACTAGAACTCTATTGCACTTTAACCACATGCCCAACATGAATGATTCTTTGAATCTATGTGCTTTTGTTTTTCTTTTCTTTTCTTTTCTTTTCTTTTATTTATTTTCCAAAGTGAAAAATAGCTTACAATACCTATGGCCAGTGGCCTAGCCTCTATTGATACAATCTCAAGACATCAACGTGCAACAAAATCATCATGTGTAGACAAACCCTGACCACCTAAGATAATCCGATGGTAGTCCATAAGGGCATAGACTTCCACTCTTGCCAAAAGTCCTAAGTATTGAGTCATTAACTTGTTTCCTTAGCTAATAAAAAACAATTTTAGATCATGCTTCAAAACTAAGTATATGTACTTTTAAACTATTAAGAATATTCCTAATTTATTGCTTTAAATTATTTTATTTTAAAAAACTATTATTATGATAAACTATTTTATATTTAAAATAAAAATTCCATTATAAAGCACCTTAGTATTAGAAATAATTATCTTAATAACTCATTTATGGTGTTGTCTAACTGTTCTACAAAATGATTTTTTTTTAGGGAATCCGACTATATAAATTTCCATGAAATCACTATTTTTTGTTATTTAAAATCCATTTTTGAATGCAGAAATGGATTCACCTTGAAAAACCTCCGGGGCACTCGGATTTTAGAGAAATAATCACTCAAATCTGCGGATCTAACAATTTCTAGTTGGATTTAAGGTAAATGTCCCTGGAAAATACCACCTAAAAATAGTCATTTCGTAGAAGTTTATACTATGACCTTATTTATTATTTAACCACAAAAAATGGATTGAGACATGTTGGTGGACCATAGGCATATGAGTAAGAACTAAAGAGGAAAAATTTTAAAAAACCATTTTTACATTTTAATATTGATGATCATTTTCCATAAATAAAATATAAAACTAAGCATACTTTAAAAAATTTAAGATATTAATTTTTACATCCTAACTTATAAGCATCACTTATGAATCTAACAATCTTTATCTTGAATGCATAATGATTTGTTGTAGTTTAAACTTTCTATGTTTTGGTTTTTTGGGGGGATATTTGTTCGAAATCTAGCAATTGTGTTGGATCTGCATATTTGAGTGGTTAATTCTGCATAATCCTAGTTTCCTAAGGGTTTTTCAACAAAGTGAATCCATTTATGTATTTAAAAATGCAATTTAAACAAGAAAAAATTGTCATAAGATTTCATAAAAAAACCAAAACTTAGACAACTCCTAATAATTATCATAAATAATTAAAAAATTAAAGTTTTTTAACCTCAATGCCCAATAGTAAAAGACTCTTCATCCATTCCAAAATCATAAAAAAATATTTATTCTATAAAAAAAAATCTTTATTCATCTTTCAGAACTGGGGGAAAATTCCAAATCTAACAGCCAAATTCTTGGCCCCATTTCAAAGAATTCTATGGCATCTTGGCCATGCACTTTCCCTCTTACAATCTCTCCATGTTGACACTTGTTCAGAACCTTGAGCAAAGCAGAAAATAAATTCATAGCATTTTTTTAATATTTTCCTTTTACATATGATAACTCAAAGATACATTATGTTGAATAACATTTACATTATTCCCAAATTGTCACATCTAAACACTAAGAGGGGTTGAAACTGCCAATTAATTTTTTATGCTGATGTATGTACACAAGATCAGTTAAAATTAGAATGTGCATGCATGCACACTACAATGAACAGGTTTTGTAACTGGTGGATCAGATTGTAGTCAGTTTGTCTAATTGTTTATTAGATCCTATATAACGTGTACCCGTAGAGGTGTGGATTTTCAATGTAGTGTAGCACAGCGTGTGGGAAAGAGGTATGAGGAAGATTGTAAGCCTGTGGTTGGTTGTTGTAATTTTCCCTTGAATAATAAGAATATTGATTATCATTGCCCCGTGGTTTTTTCCCTTAAAAGGGTTTCCACATAAATAACTGTGTTCAATTGATGTGATTGCTATGTCTTGTTTTATTTGCTATTAAAATATTGCTCTGTTTATGCTTCTGCTGCCTAACAAATGGTATTAGAGCGCAGAGTTGAAGGATCTAAGAGCGAAGGAGAAGAGAATCCGATCGTTAGATATCAGAGCTGCAATTTTATTGAGCAAAGAAATATTCAAGACAGAGTTTTTTTGTTGAAGTTGTTGAAGACAGAGGAGTGTTAGTGGTGTCTCTAACGCTCCCTAAGCTTAGTTACAAGAGCGTTGACGCTCCCCACACTTGTGAAATCAAAAAATCTGAGAGATTGATGCTCCCCAAGACATCCATAAGGAGCGCTGGGCAACGCTCCCCCAACCATACAAAAGGAGGGTTAGTTCAAGGTAGTGACACCCCAAGCCAATACACAGGGTGCATTGTTTTTCATGAAGGCGATTTTCTTTGGTATGAAGTTATGAAGGTATATGCATATTCTAAAGTGCGTTGGCTAAATGTTCTACCTTTTGGGTTTTCTGGCTGGAATTGGTTGGAATCCAGCAATGTAAATTTGGACAAAATCTCTATTTTTTGTTGTTTGAATTGCCTTTATGAATGCATAAATGGATTCAGTGTGCTGAAAAACCCCCGGGGCACTCGGATTATACAAACTTAGCCACTCAAATCCGCAGATCCAACCATTCATCACCGAATTTGGGAAAAACCCCCAAAAGGTTGAACGCTTAGACTACTCTATTCTAGAGGTATGAAAATTGACTTTTGTCTCATTATGCACATGATATATTTTAATAAAATTGACTTTTGTCTCATTATGCACATGATGTATTTTAATAAAGGGATGCCTCCCTTTATTAAAATATATCATGTGCATAATGAGACAAAAGTCAATTTTCATACCTCTTTAGAATATGCATATACCTTCATAACTTCATACTAAAGAAAATCGCCTTCATGAAAAACAATGCACCCTGTTAATACCATGTTAATACACTTTGGCGTGTATTAACAAATGCAAGGATTTGGCACACAATCACCATGGATAAATATCTTCCACTTGTTTCTACCGCTACTTGGCTTAGATCACCACCATCCATCCTCAGTTCTGCCTTCTACACTTGGAGAAACTTGGCTCGAACCGCTCTTCTCATCTCCCACTGGCTCTCTTGGAACCTGAACCTGGGGACTGGTCACTCTATCCACATTGAATAGGATCATATTCTGGGCTTGGGAGACACCTCCATTTTATCGGTACAGCTTCTCACTTACCTCCACTCCTCACACATCTATTACCTCTTCCATGCTAAAGATATAACCGACTCTGATTCTATCTCCCACTACTGGCGTTCTAGTGAGGATCACAGCCTGCCAGATGCACTAGCATTATAATGGGATTTTTACACCAAGACACTATCAAACGCTGGTATAAAGCTCCAAGAGAGGGAGGATGCTCTCCTTTGAATAGGAGGAGACTCCTTGGGTTTCCCTTCTATCTCAAACATTTACGCTACCATCACAAATTTACACTGGCTACTTTCAACTGATGGCTGGAGGAAAAAATTTGGAGCTAGAATATCCCACAGAAGATTATGCTCTTCACATCGCTGACCATTGAAAACAAAATAAGCACATGGGATATCTTACAAAAAAAAGGGTGGACCGGTCCTAGCTTCTGCCACCTCTGTCGCAGGGAGGAGGAATCAACTCTTCATATTTTTGTTCATTGTCCCTTTACAAGACGGGTCTGGGCTCAGATCTCAACTTACAACATATTTCAACTACCTGGGATGGGTTTTCGCTGCTGGACTGCTACAAGTGCTAGAACAACAAGCATAGAACACACCTCGCACTGCCTCCCTTTATTTGTTGGTTCGTGTGGCTGGAGAGGAACAACATCATCTTCGCTAATGGGATCCCCTCCACTTCAACTATTTTTTAAAAAGCCCTCGGTTCTTTCACAAGCTGGACTACTATACACCGAAGACATAAAATAATTAAGCATAGGCATAAGACACTTCTCACTGAGGGACTACCTACTAGATGGTTCGATGGAGCTGCTTAGTCAGACAGTCTCAATTGTGGTGTTGGTGGTCACATAAGGGTTTCAAATAACTCATACTTTTGTTGGACTCTCAATTGCAGACCTGGCACTAATACAAAGGCATAATTGATGGAGGCCTGGGCATCTCTTCTCTTGGCCTCTAGGCTAAATATTATGGATTTCCAACTAATTGGGGACTCAAAAATAGTGATCAACTGGTTAAACTCCAAAGGGAAGCTACATGTTTCCTCCCTTCTTGGCTGGATGGACATAATTCGAGAGCTTCAACAAAATTTCAGGCATATCATTCACCTCCACACTCCGCGAGAAAACAATAAGAAAGTTGATGCCCTCTCCAAGACTGCTCTTCAAAAGCAAGCCAGATTACTTTCTTATAATCACTGGCTAGAAAATCATGAGGGTCCAACCATCTTTATAAATTTCTTTTAGTCTTTCAAAGTTTTGGTAGCCACCTGGACATAATCATTTTGAAAACTTTGTTCAAGTCCTGCCTCTGTATTCTAGCATGAGCAAGGACTGTCAGTATTGTAGACTTTTCTCTTTGTCTGAATTTTTGTATTGGCTATGAACACAGGCCACTTTTCGAGGTCCAGATCATAGCCATACACAAGTGATCATCCATGTGGAAGGGGTTAATTTTGTAAACCTGACGATGTAAAGAAAATTATATTTTCAATATAATCGAGAAATTTTTTATGTTGGAAAAAAAATGGGAGGATATATTTACTTATTTAAGTGAGTTGGGATATATATTAAATATTTGTGGTTTGGTTTTTAATATTTTTATTTTGGGTTTAACTTTGAAATATAATATTAAGTCTTCATAATAAGAAACTTGGTTTTATAAGTTGTGGAACATCTTGTGTGTTGGAGTTTGTGTTAAAAATACATAGTTATTTGAGGGTGGAAAATTATTCAACGACAAGAATAATTTTGTGTTGTGGAAGCTCAAGATGCGGGATCTTCTTGTGAAACAAGGATTTAAAAAGGTGTTGGCTGGAAAGATAAAGAAATCGAAAATCTTGACATATGAGGATTGGGAAGATCTGGATGTAAGAGTTCTCGATACCATTCATTTGTATTTTTCTGATGAAGTTATGTTTAACATCGTTGAAGAGGAGACAACAACAAGTTTGTGGAACAAAATAGAAAGTTTTTACATGATAAAGTCCTTGATGAACAAAATCTTTTTGAAAAGAGAGCGGGTTGTATAGCTTACTAATGAAAGAAGGTACAAAAATAGCGGAGCCATTTAAATGTTTCAATACTTTGATTTTTCAATTATCTAGTATGTAAGTAAAATACGAAGATGAGGAAAAGGTAGTTACACTATTGTGTTCATTACGAATCTTGGGATCATCACAGTCGCATCTATGTGGTTTATCACAGTAGATACCATTGATTATGATATTGTTGTGGGATTTTTGGTCTCTGAGGAGATGAGGAGAAGATACAATAAAGAAACCTCAACAGAAGCAATGGTGTAAAGGTTGATCTACAAAAGAGGAAATATCCGAAGGTATTCGAGGGTCTAAGTCAAAGACAAAAAGGGTAAAGAAAATGTTGGTTATGTGGCAAATCATCTCAAGAAGGATTGTTGAAAAAAGACAACAAGCATCCAAAGAGCACTCCACAAAAGAAACAAATTGAACTACAAGTATGGTTGATGAAGTTTTATAAATGCAGTAGTATAGAGGTTGCGGAGAGGTGATGGTTGAGTCATCGTGAATAAAAAAAATGTATTTACTTTGGATTTGTAAAAATTATTGATTGCATGTAAATGGGCATACGTCTATAAGACACGGATGACATCGCTTACCCTTGGTTTATTGGGTCACCTATGAAAAATTCTAGACATAGATTTAGGTAGATTGAATATGTGGGGGGCATTATGTTGGGTTAATCTTGACTTCGATTGAAAAGAGTTAATGAGTTAAATCTAGTTTTAGGTCAAAACATGTGGTTTTGTGTCCCTTGTTTTTGGGTATCTTGTGGTATTATGTCCATGGATTGCATGTAATGAAGCCTATAAAAGGCTTGATAAAATCCATTATGTAGTCACGGAGAGTAAGCGGTGAAGGCTGCAAGTAGAATTTGGTCAAGGGAATGTTCATGTTAAGGTGGAGTGAGACTCGGTGTAAATTCCTAGGAATGGTGGAAAAGGTTCACTTGGGTTGGCTTGGCCTTATTTGGTCAAAGTTGTTTGAATGCAAAGTTTGAGGTGGAACAATGTGTCCAAGTTAGAAAGGTGGGTCTATAGAAAGGCGTGTTTATGAATTTGTAGTGAAATGAACATTGGCGGGTCAATCAAAGTGTTGAGGTGGAGCAATGTGTCCAAGTTAGAAAGGTGGGTCTATAGAAAGGCTGATGTGTTTAGAGATTTGTAGTGAAATGAACATTGGCAGGTCAATCAAGTGTTTGAGAATATATGATGAAAGTAGGTTCATATCCATAGAACTTGGAAATTATTGCAATGATGCTGGGATCGAATAAGCATGTATAGTAATGCCAAGTTGCAACAATAGTTGTGGGAAGAAGCAGTTGTGCTATCTGGTAACTCGGTCACCATTGGTTGCAAAAGACTGGAAGATTTCGGAAGACGTATGAACAAATCATCTAGTGATTACTCAAATGTGAAATTATTTGGTTGTGATGCTTATGTTTTTATCAACATTCTAAGTAAGACCCAGATCAAACAGGTAGATCTTTGATATGGTGATGATGTTAAGGGATCCAGAATGTGGGATTGGACAGAGATGCAGTGTTTGATGAATCTCCTTTTATAAAATCAAACATAGTAAAAGATGAAAGGTTCAAAGCATGACTGGTAGCAGAAGGGTATTTGGAAGATATTGATTTCCATGAAAGTTTTATTTCTATTCATGTTGTGTTAGCAATAGTTGTGTTACTTGATCTTGAGTGTAACATCCCGCTCTGGCGCACATACAAAACTTATTCTTTGAGGACACTTGCTCGCAAGTGATCTGGATTTATATGATGATAAAACTTTTTCTTTCATTTTGATGCATTGAGTTATATGACAGGATGTTTTTACTACCTTGGTGTAGACAGGTGATACTGACTCAGTTCC
>SNQJ01S0143167.1:0-22972 GCA_010110895.2 Picea sitchensis
TTTAGGTTTCCTTATGGATTTCTCAAGGAGGGCGCAAGGGGTCAAGATAGGCTCATTCACTCTTATGTTCACTTGGAGAGTTTGAGAGGGAACATGAGGATGAGGTTGGAAGCAATGGAAGAGGGCAGCTTGGGCGCTTCTATTCATGGAGGAGATATGGGAGCTTGGACCCCTATTATTTTTTGGTGATCACTTTGGCTTGGAGGAGGGCGTACACCTAGCGGGCATGAGCTAGACTTGAGGGATTGCAGATTGGTTTGTTTCATTAGAGAGGTAGCACACAAGAGCACATTGTGGTGCAAGAGAATCTTCTTCAGAGCAACAAAGCTCAAGGGCACATCACTTGAGTGAGTTTGGCAACAAGGGGAAGAGGTGCACTAAGCTTGGGCACATTTCTTCTTGGTTCCTTTGGCAAGTCTCGAGAGGAGCTTGCTTTGTATACATGTTCCATCATATTGTATTTCTTGTTGTATCTCATGCTTTATACACCACTTGTATATCCTTCCAATCCACACTGGTTTTCTCCGGGGGGGTTTTATCTAGGGTCATGTTGACCAAAAATACCTGTGTCCTATTTTCATGCATGCTTAGAGTGTAGATCAACTTGTTTGTGTTGTAAAGATCTAGAGGAGTGTTACTTGTTTTGAGATATATTGCATGTGCTAACCACCGGTTCAAAAACACTTGCAAGGGCACCTCAAAGAACCCTTAACCAATAAAAATTATGGGCATAAAATTACTAAACTGTTTTCTCTCCTAAAACGCAACGAAGGACAGTTTTGGAGATTGAAACTTAGAGCCATACTCAAGGTCAAAGACAGACCTTAGTTGGCAACCTCATAGTACCTCAGTTTTCTTCAACTACAAGGTTGAGAATGGTTGCCCGCTGATCGTGGTTCTATATGTGGATGACTTGTTTCTAACAGGAGATGAGAAGCTCATAGTTGGGTGCAAGAGGGAGCTCACTTCAGAGTTCGAGATGAAGGATCTAGGTTTGATGCATTATTTCTTGGGATTGGAGGTGTGGCAGAGACCAGATGAGATTTTCCTTAGTCGAGGAAAATATACTGTCGAGATCTTTTAGAGATTCGGGATGATGGACTACAAGTCCATGGCCACACCTATGACGATAAATCTGAAGCTCCTGAGTGATTCATCTTCAGATTTGTTGGATCCCACGATGTACATACAACTGATTGGATCCTTGATGCTTTGCAGTAAACACCTCGAGTCAATACATGGTTGAACATGAACATGTACATTGGATGGCAACAAAACATATGTTGAGGTACCTACCTGGTATGATTGGATGTGGATTGAGATATGTCTCGGATGGAGATGTGAAGCTGCAGGGTTATACAGACTCTGACTCGGCAGGGAGTGCAGTGGATCGGAAAAGCACATTCAGATGCTGCTTCAGTTTGGGATCATGTATGATCTCATGGTTAAGCAGGAAGTAGACATCAGTGGCATTCAGTACAACAAAGGTAGAGTAAAAGAGTATATCGTAGCTAGTGTGGCAAGCCACGAAGCAGTGTGGCTTCGAAAGTTGCTTGCAAGGATATTTCATCTAGAGTTGAAGCCAACTTTGATACATTGTGACAATCAAAGTTGCATGAAGCTTTAAGAGAATCCTGTCTTACATGACAAGTTAAAGCACATAGAGATCAAATATCATTACATCTGAGACATGGTGCAGAGAGGAGCAGTGGAGCTCTAGTACATATCCACGTATGAGCAGATAGCGAACATTCTCACCAAGCCTCTAGAGCGAAGTATGAGTACTTTAGAGACAAGCTTGGTGTGATGCCAAATGTTCACCCTCGTTGAGAGGGAGGTGTGATGTTTGTCCTCTAGTCAGCTAACCCCTCTGGCCAAGGGTTCCCTAGATCAGTCATGTGAGGTGATTGAGGGGGTATTGCATTGTCGGATGCAAGGGAGAGAAGAAACATCACAATGTAGTCGTGAGACTACGACGGTGACTGTGTCATTGGGCAATAACTGTGTGCTACTACGGTGGTTGTGTACCACTGGCAGTGATTGTGTATCACTGGACAATAGTTGTGTGCTACTATAGTGGTTGTGTATCATTGGACAATAGCTGTGTGCTACTGCGGTGGTTGTGTACCACTGGCAGTGATCATGTATCACTGGACAATAGCTGTGTGCTACTACGGTGGTTGTGTACCATTTGCAATGATTGTGTATCACTAGACAATAATTGTGTACTACTATAACAGTGGTTGTGTACCACTGGGAGTGATTATGTATTACTGGACAAGAATTTTGTACCACTATAGCAGCGGTTGTGTACCGGTGGTTGTGTACCACTAGGTAGTAGTTGTGTACTACTATGGTTTGGTAGTAGATTGGATGCCATTGTAGTAGCTATGTGCTACTAGATGATTGCCATGGAGACTACCAAATCGTTTGAGAGTAGTTGTGTGCTACTAGTTGATCGCAACATAGTCATAGAGACTGTGACGAGTGATTTGAGCTACCGATGGCATGGTAGTAGCTGTGTGCTACTAGTTGATTGTAGAGTAGTCAATGGACTACTAGATGAAGACATCGTGGAAAGATACCTCCCTAGCTAAGAGGGAGTGTTGATGTTTTGGTAGCTGCGGGAGGAACTTTCCTCTAGACAACGTTTCTTAGACGAGAAGAAGATTCCAAAAGTCTAGGAAGACCATTGAACATCGGAAGAATACCCCAGAAGAGAAGTCGGCCCACAAGGAAAAGAATAAAGTGCAATTAAGATTCCCAGAGAAGAAGTTGGCCCAGCTAAGTGACTTGAAGACTATAAATAAGGGAGACGTCTAGCTCATTTGGACACACACACACTCACTCACTCACTCACTCATTGAAGAAAGAAACGCAAGTCTAAGGAGGAGAAGAAGACGCAGTCTGAGGTTCTTGGTTATTCTTGGTGGTGGTTTTCTCTTGTGCACTATCTCTCTGAGAAGGTGTGCTCTAGCTGTATGGTGTTGCTGCTGCAGCTTGTAGCACTAGCTTATGCGCTAGCCTAGTGCTAGGGTTTCTTTCTTGTCTGTTGCTCTTGAGAGCTGGTGTATGGTTGGACTATTGTGGACAAAATCTATCTTGTAAGAAAGGTTGGCTAGGTTTTCCCCCATTTGGGGTTTTCCTAGGATAAATCTCTTGTGTTCTTTTGTCTCTTGTTTATGCTGCTATTATTGTTTAGTACATGATATATCTGTTAACATTAAAGAAGTAAAAGAACATTGGTAACTCTACTACTCTATAAATTAAGAAAATCTAACAGAAAGTACATTGGATTTAACAAGGGATGGTGTAGCTATTGATCCAATAATAATGTTTGCTTATTGTTTATATAATGCTATTCTCAGTGAAAGCATTTACAAAATGCTTAGTGGATGATAAAATTGTACCTCTTATTTGGTACGAAAACCCTTGTTTCTAAATTGACAAATTGTTATAAGGTTTGTTGATCTAGTAATTTACTTTCTATTCGTTTTTAAAGTTTTTAACCACATTAAACAATAGGGTTTGAGCCTTATATTAGCAACCCAATAATTATGTGGATGAGATGGATACATCTATGAAGAAAGAGATGAGTCTGATTCATTCATTCGTTTGTTCCTTCAAATTAATTGATTTAGATTGTCCCTAGTTGATTCCTTTCAACTAGAGATGACTAGATACATGTTTGTGAAGTCAATAGACATTGGGACACACGTGTTCCAACATGAGACACATTTATCCCTTGTTAACACCCAAAATGTGCCTTGGGTGATTTTTTTAGGAACGAGGGATTTGTTAACTGATTTAGATTGTCCCTAGTTGATTCCTTTCAACTAGAGATGACTAGATACATGTTTGTGAAGCCAATGGACATTGGGACACAAGTGTTCAACATGAGACACATTTATCCCTTGTTAACACCCAAAATGTGCCTTGGGTGAATTTTTTAGGAACGAGGGATTTGTTACCTTCTAAGCTCCTCTCGTTTTGGGTTGGTTTATGCCAACTCTAGGGGGGTATCCTTGACAATGCCTATGACCTATGGGTTTGACTCAATATAAGACATCTGGGTCAACGAACAAGAAACATTACATAGGTAAAACTATCAATTGGTGGAGGGACCTAGGAAACTAGTGCATGTCTTGGGTCATGGAGTCGAATGAAACAAAAGCGAGTGTTTGAGGGACGGTGGATAATTTCAATGAATCCAAACAAGATGAATCTTATTGGATAAATGTGCTCTAATATTTGCTATTAGTGTTGGTCACAACTCTATCTTGGTCACCCAAAATCCTACCAAAGAGATCTTGACCTGCAAACATAAAAGGGTCATGGTCCGACAACTAATGCTTTGGTATGAAAGAAGCCCCTCAAATGTTGTCTTGATTGAGATTACACAAGGATATGAGAGGTTGGTATCATTGGAGGAATATATCAAAGGGAAGTATGATATGGCAAATGAAGACCTTTTTAAAGGAGCACCTCATTTTCCCTTTGAAAATTATGAAGAAAGCATTGTTGAAAGAAGTCCTCAAATACATGAAGAAGCACCTCATTTTCCCATTGAAGAGGATGGGAAAGCCATTGAAGATCTTGTTGCACCTCCACAAGAAGAAAGTAATGATGAAGAAAGTCATCAAGCACTTGAAGAACACATGGATGAATCACCTCATGTTTCCATTGAATATCAAGCACATGAAGAAAACCTTATTGGTGATAGCACTCATGCATCTATCTCTACTCCTCATGAGGATGAGGGTTTAGTAAGCTATGGCCTTTATCAAATTTCTGAATTTGATGATTTATTTATGGGTGATTTTGAGGGGGATAATCTTTAAGACAAACCCTTGAATGATGATAAGTTTGCAAATGCATTTACCTCTCTATGTTATCTTTGCCGATACCCATATCTACAAGTGATTTGTTAGCAATACAAATGATTTCTGGGCTCACATTTGGGCAGATTTCCACTTCACGTCCTGGAATTTGTGGATGGTGGTATTTCAATTGGGTGATTCCCCCCTTCATTTCCTTCCCACACAACTTACAATTCAACCTTTGTCTGTTAAACCCCCTCTCGTGTTCACCATATTCCCACATAGGGTCCAAATGTTTCAGCATTTTCGGTCTTCAAAGTTCAAATTTTAGAATCTAGAAAGCAATGGTTAAACCCAAGGCACAAAAAAATTAAAATCAACATTGAAGAATCAAAATACAAAAATTTTGCATAAAACAAAGAAATCTAGATTCTACATAAATGGTAGATCTCCTATAGTCCACTAAAAATCAACAAGAAGAGGGAAAACTAATGGGCATTGCAAAACCTATAAAATTTTGAAAAAAAAAGGTGGAAATTGTTACACATACTTGCAAATACACCAACAACTGATGGGAATCAATCCCGACTCCATAATAAACTGGTGATGGAAAATGGAAACACTCTCTTCTTGGTTCTTGGCTCAAAGAAAAATGGTCTCTACTTCCTTTGCTCTCAAAGCCTTCATTCTGTTTGCAAAATGTCAAAAAAATCATAAAAAATGCCTTTATGTCAATCTGCGGGCTCGACGATATTTTCCGTCGTCCTGTGATAATATCGCAACATTTAAGATATTACTGTGGTATTTCCTACTAGGAAAATATCGTGACATTTCTCGACGAAAATATCTGTTCTTTGAAAATCTTGCGAGATATCGCGATGATGTCAATAATTTCATGATATTAGCAACACTAACACACACACACACACATATTCCAAGGAAAACCTGACGAGAATCCCCCACTTCCTTGAAATATCCAAACGGAGGGTTGTTCAACCATCAACTAGAATAACAATTGGTAACCCAATGGGAGAACCGGACTCGAACTTCAATTGGATTAGAGTTGGAGACCTCAAGATGAACTCCATCTTGAAACAGTATGTTCTAATTGATTGAGCTGACCCACTGAGCCTAGAATACAAACACATCAAGGTTGATTGTAAAGTGTCCTATGTCTAGAATGCAGACCATGATTGATCCCTTCTTTGAATGGCAGTCTCGGGAGGGATAGCTCAAGTATGCAATTAGATCCATTGAATTATGAGGAATTCAATAATTTAAACAATGAACCTCCTTTCTCAAGCACTTTCTTTGAAGAATCAAACGGGGGGGAGGATTATGGGTTATTCATGGAAGTAGCCCCATACGCTCAAGTCCTAGCCAAATCTCCCATGGTTAGCATCCTCACTCTCCCTCTTGGCCATCANAATGAACCTCCTTTCTCAAGCACTTTCTTTGAAGAATCAAACGGGGGGGAGGATTATGGGTTATTCATGGAAGTAGCCCCATACGCTCAAGTCCTAGCCAAATCTCCCATGGTTAGCATCCTCACTCTCCCTCTTGGCCATCATGATGATCATGTCTAAAGATTAAGATATAAGAAATCAATAAGCCAACCGACGAGCCTCCTTTCTGAAGTGCTTTTCTCGAAAAGATTGAACTAGGCGGGAAGGATCACGAGTTCTTCATGGGAGTATGAGCACCGATCCCCATGCTTCAAGTTGTAGCCAACAATGCCCTTGGTTAGCATCTCCACTCTCCTTCTCAGTAATCATGATCATCATGCCTAAAATGAGATAAAAGGAATGAATTCATTTCATTTAAAAGGGAAGGATGCCTACCATTTTTTTGACTCTATCGTACCAAACCACTATTATACAATACCATACCAACCATTTGACTGAGGAAGGGAAATGGAATTGAAAAGTTGCTGCTTCAATTCATTCATCCATTCAAATATCATCGCATGCATATTCAGGTAAGCAAGTTATGAGCGATAGTTTAATAAAAATCGACTTGAACAACTCCTTGAAATGCCCCACCAATCACTTGTAGCTTAGCTCAAAACAATGCAGTGGTTTTGCCTTACCTTACATTCTAATCCCACTGGGTGGCTCAATCGGTTTGAACAGATCGTTCAAGGTGAAGTTCGCCATGAGGTCTTTGGTTCTAGTCGGTCGAGGTTTGAGTTTGACTGAGTCCCACTGGGTTATCAATGACTATTGTGGTTGGTGGTTGAGCTACCCTCCATCCAAATATTCTGGAGAGGGGTGGTCCCGCGAGGTTTTCCTTGGGAAATAAATAAAAAAATATGTTTATATGTATATACAGTTTTTAAGCATGTTTTTGAACAATATATGATGTTTTAAGATATTTTAAGTCTTAACGTTTAGTTTGACATATTTTTGGATCAAATTCAAAGTTGTATTTTTTTCTTCGAATATATGAAGCTATAAGAAATCCACTTAATTCTCTTTACTGAACTCATTAATGAATTTTTCATATTTTTTGGTATGGGCATTTTGTTTTTCAAATTTCATTTTTGCCAAACTTGAACATGAACCCCAACTAGGTGACTAGTGATGCAAGCTATAAAGCTGCCACAACTGCAGTATGCAAAGCTGTTGGGCTAAAGAGTCTTTGGAAGATATGGAACAAACATCAAAACGATTATTGGTAGTTTAGATTTTTTTTGTGATTCAAGTGTGCAAGAGATCCAAATCCAATGAAACAAAATGTACATTATTGCATTGTTGAGAGTTCACCCATTCTGGGTTCAACCCCACATTCACTTTTATTTGTTGAAGGATTTTATAATAGCATACACATATGAAAAATAAACACACAATATGGTGGAAAGAACATTAAATGCCAGATATTATTGATAATAGTGCAACAATACATCGTAGAGTTAGCTCAAGGTACGCTACCCAATTACATTGAATACATGTACCACTCTATCTCAGATATTACCATACATTACATTAATTTTTTCCAAGGAAAACCTTTGCGGGGAAGTTCAAGCAATGCTTCCCCACATTTGTGGATGGCATCCCTAGTAAACCTGTTGGCATAGACTAGTGTGCCTAACCCAAGAGGATTTGAACTGGACCCCTGTTGGCACGGAACTAGCCAAATGCCCAACAACATTGGTGCCGATCAGTTGAGCTACATACATTACATTATATATAGTACCCTGCATTGCATTATATCAGTTGAGCCAATCATACATTACATTATATATAGTACCCTAAGACAAGTAGGTGGTGTAATTGCCTAACTAACCTTAATACTGAGTATTATCATTAACGTTAATGCCATGTTATATTAATAACATGTTACATGGCCACTTTAATACACAATGGTTTAACATTATCAGTAACATTGGAGCATACCGTTTGCTTCTTCAACACCTCCTTCAAATAAATGCGCCAACAAAGCTCTTAAACTGTTGATCATTTTGAATCTGCACTAGTTTTAAACTGGATTACCCAAAACCAACTATGATGGGTTTTGAATTGAACTACCCCAGACAAATAATTATGACCCCAAATCACACAGATTCTTGTAACTCAATGCGCAATCTGACATGCAAGTTAGAAATGGTTGATCACAAGGGGACATATTCATTGCCTAGTACTGGGATTGCCAGTGTCAACATCAAACCTTGAGCCAGCTTCACGTGATGATGAGTAAGTTGTCATGATGGGTCATCAGTTTTAAAGTCACCAGGATGTAAAGATATCATCAGTGATGTCATCAAATACTAGAATCTTCTATAGGAGGAGGTTAGTTTTAACTTTTGAAAGAAGTTACTTCTGCCTTTCGAGCAACCACTTTGCTGAAATTTTATAAAAGGAAATTATGTTTATTGTCTAATGTGTGGGTGTCTTGCTGACTTGAGAGCTGCCTTCAGGATTGTATGTAGATCAAGAGTCAACATATGTGCTTCAATTATATAATGAAATAAATTCTGTTCACTGAAATTCTGAGATTGATTTTTCTTATTTATATCTCATTTATATCGTCCTTTATACATATAAAAGAAGATAAATTGTGGCCCATGGGATATCTTTGAAAAGCAGCTCCTTAAAAAGAGCTTTTTAAATACATGAAATGTTTTGCATTTTACAAGGAAAGAAAAAACACATTCTACATATATGTTTGCATTCAAACCAGAACTTAGTTTTAAAGCTATAGCATTCCCTGCGAAGGATGGCTGGACAATTATTCAGCTTACATTTAAATCGGCATGCCATAATGTATTGGCCAGAAATTCAAGGAAACCTATGTTATGCAACTATTGTCATTATTTTCAGATGCACTGCTGCTCTCCCATACGTGGACTTAAATTGTTTCAAAACAATTGGTAACCAAGTGGCACTCTCATAGTTAATGATCTTGTGGAATCTTTTGCAGGAAATGATAATACTACAGGTGCAGCCCGTAACAGGATTGGTCAGGTTTCTCACAATGTAGTATTTGGGACTTTCAATCTTCAAGATCAAGGTGATGGAGGTTTTCCAGATCTTAATAGGGTATGCTCTCCAGTTCTGGGGTTGTACGATGCTTACGAAAGTGGATTGTATTTGTGTTCTACTATGCTATTGAATTCTTAGTGTAAGAGTTCCAATCAGATGATGCATTTGCTTATATTGCACACAGATTCTTGCTACTGTGCTTAATTCTATTGGAATGGGCAGTCCAACTCCTGGGAATGTTGGTGCTACGAATGTGCCAACTGCAACAATGGTTAGTACATACGTGCTCAACCAGATGTTTTGTCCATGTTGATTGCATTGTATTTAATCTTATGCAAGTATTGTGTATTTGGCAGCCTGTTTTACCAACTCATGGTCAACAAGGAACTGGTTCAGAAGGCCAAGACCGACAGGATAATTCTAGTGGTGGATCCCAGACTGTAAATCAACAGCAACCTGGTCTGGTGTTGTCCAACATTCTCCTTGAACCTGTGCATCAGGCTTTACACATGCCAATGCCGGCTGCAACACAGCAAACACTTTCTCCCCAAGATCTGGTGAATTAAAACACAACTTTCTGATTGCTTCTGAAATGATTATGTTACATTTCTGGTTTTTCTTACTCAATTGTTAATTTGGTTTCTTCTTTTCAGGCTGTTCCTGATGCATTGGCAACGTTATCCCTGTATTTAAACCGTATGGAGCATGAATTCTTAATTAACAGTGAGCCAAAATCCGAATTCTGTGGAATGACTTTGCTGCATAAAATATGTCCAAAAGCCAATTAAAAGCCTAAAACACCCTTATAAAGCTTTGCTGATATTTTGGGTTACACTTTCTCAGGGTTTGATAATCAGCATCGTTCTCCTACATCTCCTAGTTCTGGATCACAAGATCAAGCAAATGCCTCAGGAATACCTTCTGTTTCTAGGGGGTTGCCTTTGCCTGCTGCCTTGGGTGCACTCATTCGACGCACACAACAGTTGATGAATGGTCCAGCTGGAGCTGCATTTTCTGTAAGTTCTGTTTAACTACCATATTTTTTAGAAAAGATCTACTCCCTTATTCTTGTATACCTGGCTTGTATTCAAATTTTGTGGTATGTTTGATTTCCATGCATWATTTAAGKTTGGGAAGTTTTTGTTGTTAGCTAGGSAAATTCTGTTTTAGATTCCTTCCAATATCCTGTAACATTACTCAATTTGTGGATCGTGCAAGAGCTGCTCCATCCATAAACTATTGTATGTGAACWTCAATTGCCTTTTGCAAGGATCCATGAATTTTTTTTGTTTCAAGTTTATTTCATTAAAAAGCTCAAACTAGTCCTCTGCACATACCGATTCAGATCAATGCAACTTGGTTGTAGAATCTGCAACAGTTATGCTTCATAGCTGTAGATTCAACCAACRATAGTGTTCAAGTAGCAGACCATTAAAAAAACATGGATTATGAGTTTGTGAGACATTAAAAGGGGAGCGTAGGATACTCATTTGATCATATTTTATTGTATTCCTTCTGATGTGTATGACTCGATCATTATGTTAGAGCTCATGGGTGACAAGCTTGTACACCTATTTAAAGGCACTGGTGCCGTGAAGAATCAGTAGTTGGCATTGTTGATTCTATATGATGGCTGCATTGTGATTATGTTCCCATTTGATCTATAGTTGCATGTCATTCATACGTACATTTTCTACCAGAGAGGTGAGAGAGCCGGAACTTGCGAAGCCTCACCTGTAGGAGAGGATATGTAACCTTTTGGATAGTAAGGACTTACACAAGTTAGTCAGCAAACAAGAGAAGCAACCATCAGTAGATGCCACGAAAGTTGCTGCCTATAGTAAGAAAAATGAAAGGGCATGAATGATAACTGAGAGGATGTCTAACATAATGAATGTGTTGCTGAACAAACCATTTTTTCTGCTTGTCTTCATCTTCCAGATTGAGATGGAAATAATCAGGGACCAGCATAGGAGAGGCATAGTCATACATTTTTTTTTTCAATTGAACACGTCTGAATTTTCTTGTCTGCTTACCAGCAACTTGCAGGGGAGCTGGAAAGTGAGAACAGAGTAACTGAACCGTTATTACGCAGTCGAATTCAGTCTTTTGCTATGTGGGATGGAGTAATGATGCAAGAACTAGGTGCATTGCTGCTAGAGCTTGGTCGTGCAACTCTAACATTGCGTATGGGACAATCTCATGTATGGTCTTTGTGACTTCTGGTTGAAAGGTGTTATTTGGTTACATTTTTCACTTTTTCAACTCAATGTGAATTTTGACCAATTATTCTCTACTTGCCAATTTTTATGCAGGCTGAATCTGTTGTAAATGCTGGGCCTGCAGTATACATCTCACCGTCTGGGCCTAATCCCATCATGGTTCAGGTATGATTTCTGCCCTTGATGTATGTGCATACACTGCAATAATTTTTTCACCTCTGATTGTTACTAATAGCATAGTTATCAACCTATTGCCTTTTGGTCCACAGCCACAAGTTTTCCAGCGTGCTGGTGCTTTTGTTCCATTTCCCATTGGAGCTGTTCAACCAACTACTGGGGTTACAGGAGGATCTGTTGGTACAGGAGACGTGCCAAGAAATATCAACATACACATACATGCAGGTAAGTCTATCTTCTGCCTTTGTGCTCTTAAGTCTTGCTATTGCCGACATGTAATAAAGCCTGGCTTGTGGCTTACTAAATAGGGACATCATTGGCTTCTGGAGGATCTCCAGTAAGTTCCCCTGCAAATGCTGAACAAGGAAGCCAAGCAARYGCTCCACAAAATACAGGACAAGCAGATCAGGTTCAGGCTAGAAATGKTATACCAGCTCCCAGRGAGACAGGGTCTGTCCGTGTAGTACCAGTKAGAACTGTGGTTGCAGCTGTCCCTGCTCGCCCTCCTACTGAAACATCCAATTCTGCATTTAGTGCTTTTTATCCACTTCTTGCTAGATTTCAGCAGATGAACCCTGGTCAGGGTGCTCCTACAAGAGGTGTAGCTCAGGCATTTATTAATGCAGGACAATCTAGTGGCAATGATACTGTTCAACAGCAGTCCTCAGAAAGTCTTCTCTTCCCCCCAATTATTGCCCATGTGCAGGCTCAGACTCAAAATGTCAATGGAGGCGCTCAATCTATGAATTCCTTGTCTGCACCTGTTGTGGCTTCAGCATCTGTGAATTCAAATTCTGAACAAGAAATGCCTCAAAACCAGTCGGGTGTGTATATTTACAAAGTTGTCTGTATAATATTTGAGTTTGTGCTTAACCACATGCTTTAAAGTCGAGAACATTGATATTCTGTTCGCAGAGGAATGAACTATGGCCTAAATGATGACTATTGGCAGCATGCATTTAGATGTAAAGATAGTCTATTTATGACTAAATAAAAAGTGACTTCAGTGTGTGGTTTGGAGTGATAATATTAGCTTTATTTTACAGGCTCTACAACAGAACAACATGTAGTGCAACAAGGACCATCTGATGAGCATTTGGGTATGGACAATGATGCCAGAGACAGATTGAGAAATGGTAATAATAGCAATGTAGCAGTCAGTAGTGGCAGTGACATGGCAAACTTGGTGAACTCTGTATTGCAGCAAGTAATGGGAGCTTACACTCAATCTGGGAGACCAAACCAGCAACAGGTATTAGGTGTTGTGTACTATGATTTTGATAGTCTACTCACTAAACTCATTTGTCTCTATATAATAATGGTTTCCTTTGTAGTCTGATGAGCAACGGGCAACTAGCAGCTTAGCTACCAGAAATGAGACCAATTCTCTAACAAAAGAGCCCATGGTGAGTGAAAAGTCTCATAATGACAAACAAGAAGTTGCATTGTCCGAAAATACAATTGATGTGGGACCAGTTTCAAGCGCCATTGAGGTCAATATGAAGGAACGTGACATGTCTTCCTCATCAAGTAATGCAGTTGCTTCGACAAGCTATACTAGTTCCCAAAGTGAAATGCTGCAGCCAATACCTGAGAAAGAGTGTTCAGATGGCCACACAACAGTACCTGTGGGGTTGGGTCTTGGAGGCCTTCAACCTCTACCTTCTAAGGTGTCTGAAATCCCATTATGCTAGATAGTTTTTTTCTTTGGGCATTAATCAGTAATGTTATTAGTTACAAAGTCACTTTCATCTAGAATGTGTGCATGTAGTTTATCTAGATTAGGACCTGTTTTGAGGTATTTCTGTTTCTGGGTGGCTATTTTATTGAGTGCATTATACTGTTTTATTTGGGAGTAAGTTAACAATAAGCATTTGAGTTTTGGCAGAAGCGTACTAAGCAAAATCACAAGCAACAAACAAATAAACTGGCAGAACTGGACTTTAAAGGTGAGAAAAATGAAGCAGCCTCAGTTGATCAACATAGCCAGTCATCTATTGCAAGGGGAAAAAATGTTCTACAAGCTCTTCTTTCTCAACGGGTTTCAGATGATCATAGAGCAGATGAAAATGGCTCATCGGCACAATTACCCAATGGGCTTGCTGAGATGTTTGGTAACATGGCTCGTGGGGGACGTCCCGATAATGGAAGAGTTGATGTTGGGGAGATCATGTCCCAACTTCTTCGAACTCCAACCATGAACAATTTTATCAGTGGAATGACAGAGCAGACAGGAACAGCTCCTTCAGGGGCATTAAGTAACGTGCTGGAGCAGGTTACACGAAGCCCTGCTTTAAGAAACACGATGCAACAAATGACAGAGCAGCTGGGAGAGCATGGTGAGGATATAGATAACATGCTTTCTGGAATGGGTGGGAGCCAAGATGGCTTTGACTTTTCAAGAGTGCTGCAACAGATGATGCCTATTGTTTCTCAAGTTCTTGGTAGTGCATCTGGCGGTGCATCTTCTGGTCCTGCTCCTGAAGCACAATCAAGAGCTTCAAATGCAGGGCATGCACCTTCAACTGAAGGCAGTCGAGTAGCTGACCAAAACTTTCAGGTTGGTCAGGGTTATCTCTTACTTAATAAATATTTATGATTGAAATTTCAACATTGTTTAACTGATATCTAGTCATTCTGAAAGTTTGTTTCAAAGTAGACAAATCTATTTGAATGCAGGAAGTGCTACTGATATTCACAAAGTCCTGACCATACTCCTTAAACTGATCGTTAGTTCTTGCCAAGGGGAGACCTGCTGTTTTTGCTTCCTTTGTTTTATTGTTGTGATCTTTGCATAAATGAAAGTCCCTCACATCAGCCTCATTTCTCCCCGTGCCTAATTTGTTGGCTTTGAAGCTTTCTTGTCATTGTTAAAACTCATTCCCTTGTGAAATTTTATCATGTTGTCTGACATCCACTTTTTGTGATATCCAGTGCCTGCCTTTTACTCAATGTAGCTGTGGCCGTGGTTGTTGATGATATAGATAACTACTGATGCATGTCATTCTCAATCGATAGATGTAGCAGATGGTTAGTTATGTGTTGGGAACATGCATTGGTAAATGTTAGCATTCACGTGCAATGCATCTTTGGTTATTTATTTTTTTTGGTACAATTTAATGAAGAATGGTATCATCACCTATTTGTATTGAATTTCCACCAAGTTTATGGAAGGTAGGGATGCATCCATGGGATGTGTGGACACTGGAGACACCCCCTAAATTTTAGGAAGCATCATAGGGGATGTCAGGACTCAGGGTCTTTGGCATAGGGGCCCTGTGTCCAAAATCATAAAAAAATAAAAGAATTGAAGATACAAAAACATGCAGGAGTTGGGAATTGCATCCAAGTGATGTGGAGACCCCCCTGAATTTTAGGAATTTTCACAGGGGACATTGGGGTCTTTGGTACAGGGGCCCTTTATCCACAATCATAAAAAAATAGAAGATTAATTATATGAAAACATGGATGATGAGTCAGTTTGGGGAATTTGATAAAGGCAACTTCGGTTATGCAATATATTTCAACACTGATGCATCTCTACATCCCAGAAACTTAGGTTCCTTAGATTAAATACATATTTTTCCCGAATATTTGGTTTCATGGGTAGTCATGGCTTAATAAAGATTGAGATAGATGGAACACTCATGCGAAATTAAGATAATGAGGAAATACGAGAGAGGAAGTTACCAATATGTATGTGATCGAATATTCTTACATCCAAATTTGAATAAGGATAATGCCTTTGTATTTAATGATAGATTCTTAATGGATTTGCCCTCCCTTTATCAATTAGCCTTTTCCCTGAGTAAGATAAGATAAGATAAGACAATTTTATTAATGTCCAAAAATGACCGCAAAAGTAGTTCAATGGGACTAAAAGATACATCCAATGTGAGTACAATGTGAGAGTGCAAACACAACTCCTAGGTAATGCTGAAAGCAAGATAAAGGAAGCTAAAGAAAAAGTGCAGCATAGATAAGTATCTAACTAAGATAATCACTATGTCTAAGCAACACCAAAAGATCTATCTATCTATCTATCTATCTATCTATCTATATATATAAAATAGGTGTGGTGATACAAAGTGAGAGTCTGATATTGGAAAATTGGGCATCTCATTGCTGTGAGAGAGAGAGAGAGATGTGAAGATCTCTAGGGCTTGATGATTGAGGGCGAGGGGGGTGACCATGTCATTGGCTCGCTATTGGGGTCCTCAGGCCCCATGGTGGGATTTGACTATACAATCATTTTTTTTGGGGTGTAGGAGGGAGGAAGCCGTGCTCTCCTACCATCCAAGGTCTAAGGAAAGAAACTCCAGATAGATCTTTGGCTATTTAGTTGAGGTTGGGAGGTGATTTGATTGGCAAGAGGTGCCTTGCTCTAGATCCCTCTGTCACAATGAGGATGTGTGGTTTGATGGCTGGTCCGACCTTAAAGTACTTTTGTGATCATTTGTCGAACATTAATACATTTATCTTATCTTATCTTTGAATTGGCTTCGATGATATTTGTTGAACAATCGGGAGGGAGGTTGAGGGGAGATCCGAGGTCTCACCACTTTATGGTTTGAAGTACTATGGAGCAACATGAAAGTATGAGGTGATCCTTTTGGTGGTCCATGGTAGGGGGTGTGTGTGCAAGGATTGAGTTTTGTGGCTGAATAACTCCCTAATGAAGAGGGCTAGGCATCTTTGATTGTGATATCAGAAGAAGTTGAGAGGGATCTCCTTGAGTCCCTATAGAGGCAGTAGTAGCATCCTCTGATCTCATACAAGGGGCACTTGAAAATGAAGTGCATCTTTGTCTCCAACCATTGTAGGTGGCACCTTTGGCAGAGCCTATTTGATCGGGGAATATGTTGATCAATCTCCACTCGTAGTCTGTGAAATCGAACCTGAAACTGACCCAAGGGGATCCTGAGTGATTGCATCCAATGTCTACGTGTGTATGGGTGATGGACGATGATGCCACCTCGCAACTCCAAGAAGTGCTCAAGGAAGAAAGACATATTCGAGCCCAGGCTCTTCGGAGGTGTGCTCTGGGGAAATGGTCATTGACTGGAGAAGCTGAAAGGCCTTTGAAAATCAACCTCGTGCACAGCCAATGTGGTGATCCAAGGTAAGGGCCTCTGAGGAGTAGAGTGCAAGGTAGGGGTACCTCTCTCTTCMGGAGGTAGAGCCCCCAAGGGTCTTGACTCTATGTAGAAAAGAGACCAAACAAAAGATAACCTTGAGGCAAAAGAGGTGGACTCTGAACTTCGCCTGAATAATGGGCTAGGGAACTATATGTTTATCGTATGATGCGCCTAAGAAGTAGGATCTGAACTCTCCGGCTGGGCCCAATCTGTCTATAGCAAGCTTGGTCCCCAAATCTGTGAACCATAGAGGACTGTGGGTTTGATAATTGCCTCCATGAGGTAAAGTTTGGATGAAAAGTCCTGAAATTGACCCTGGAAACACCGTCTCTTGATTAGGGCTAGGGAGCTGTAGTCTTTACTGAGCTGAGGCTGGAGGCCCTGACACATGCTGAGATGAGGCCCTGTGAATTGGAACCCTAGGTAGGTGTAAGTAGTTGAGATCTCAATCTCTTCCCCCTGGAAGTAGAAATATAAGTCAGAAAGAAAGCTCTTCGATGCATTGAAGATCATAACCTTGGTTTAACCCAGGTTGATCATCAACTGTTGAAGCTTACAAAAGCTGGTCAGAACGACAATCTGTCTGTGTAGGTCCTCAGGAGTAGAGGCCAACATGATCAAGTTATTAGCAAAAACTGCATAAATTGTTTCGGTTCTGTTGAATCCCTCCACAGTAGTGTTGGCACTGTTATTTTTTGGTACTTTGAAAGTGTGTCCAAGTCCTGGGCGCACACGTGGTAGAAGAAGGTACAGGTATGGACTGAACAGTTCAGCAAAGAAGGTGCTGGAACATGTCCCTACTATAGCAAAAGGTACAACAAGTTTGTACAAACATTTGACATAAATAAAATCGCCATTGAACACCTCCTAGAGGCTAGCACCCTGCAAAGTGAAAAACTGCATAAATTGTTTCAATTATGTTGAATCCCTCCATACTAGTGTTGGCACTGTTAGTTTTTGGTACTTCGAAAGTGTGTCCAAGTCCTGGGCACACTTGTGGCAGAAGGGTGCAGGTACAAACAGAGAACAGTTCAGCAAAGGAGGTGCTGGAATGTGTCCCTACTACAACAAAAGGTACAACATGTCTGTACAGACACGTGTGGCAGCCTTAGCAGATCCGTACAACATTGATTTCCATGCAGCACGATGGTCTGTAGATGAGGGCGCAGTAGTAGAGTAGACTAGAGGGCTCATCAATACTTTTGTAGGCTGCCAACACTAGATAGGAAAGGATAATGTTATCCTCAGCAGTTTGCATGTTGTTTCTTAGCTAACTAAGCTAAGTAAAAAAGGCTGCATGTAGTTGCATGTATTAGCTTTAGTTTTATTAAGTAGTTTTCTAATTTTTAGCTTAAGTCTAATTTCAGTTAAGCTGTGACAAACAAACATATGGAGTAAGATGTATAAGAATGAGATGTTTACAAATGAGAAATGAGGGCTGTATATATACCCATGCAGGGGTGCCCTTCCATGAAGAGATGCGTCCTTTTATTATGTTGTCACGTCTCTTCATAATTAATTATTAATTATTAGTTATTAGTTATTATTTATATTTATATAATTTATATATATTTATGTTTGTTACATAAGCACATGCAATCAAGTAGATAGGGTGCATGCTTGCATGCCTTGTATCATCTTCAATTGAGGTGCTGTTGTGCATGTGTCTAGATTCATTGTACCTACTCTTCTTCTCAGTCTATAAGAAAGAAGACAGGAGTATAGGTTTACTCATTCAATGTTCAATTCAGCAGCAAGTAGTAAATTAACTTGCTGTATTTTTTCTGTAGCAGATTTCAGTTCAGAATTAATGAGAAAACAGTAACAGGTTTTGACTATCCATCTATTGAGTTTCTGTTTCGCATTTAACAGTGATTTAGCAAGTATGCTGTAATTTTGTTTTCCTGCTTAATAACAGTGATGTGAACTTGTGAGTTTCCGTTATATATTTTGTACAGTGTGTTTGTAGATATTGGCATTATTAGAACAACAGTTTTGAGTGACTTTTAAGTTTCAACGATCTAGTAGGTTAGGAATTCCTAAGATGAAGGGGAAGGAAAAATAGCAGCAGCAACAGGAGTTTGCATGAAGTGCAAAAGATTCAGGTGTGAGTGAGTTGACTACTAGGCTTGATACTACCCCATGGTGTCCGTCTTTCCAGACACAGTTTTAGGTGTTGGATGGTATGTAGATAGCGGAGCTTCCAGACATATGACTTATGATAGAAATATCTTCAACAGGTTTCAAGAGCAAAATGGAGGATCGCGTGTGGAGTTAGGTGATGATGCCACATATCTTGTGAAGGGATTGGGCATATCTTTCCAAATGCCTTCAGGTCATGTTCTTGAGATCAATTCTATTTTATATGTTCCTGAGTTAACATAGAGTCTTCTTTCAGTTTCTTGCATGATAAATTTAGAGTGTTTGGTCAAGCTTGATGGTTAGGACGTCACCATTAGAGACAACAATGATGGATCTAGTCAAGTTTTGTCAAGAGGAGTGCAAGAAGGTGGCGTTTATCGGCTATTCACAGATCTAGTTGAGCAGGCATGGAAGGAAGAAAAGGTGGAGGAATCAATGATTGATTCAATATGGAATCTAGTTGAATGTGGAATCAAGGATTGATTCTTTGATCATAGCTGATGGGAGTATGGAAGAGTGCCAGAGTAAGGTTGTTACAGAAGGAATCTCTCAACAAGAGGGAGCTAACTTTGATGAGATTGCTATTCTAGTTCTTTGAGGATTCTCTCAGGAAGAGGGAGTGGCTTGGATGAGTTGATGCATGTACCACCAATTTTGGATTTCATTCTCAATAATTATCTTGTAGTGATGCTAGGATTTTCCAAGTTTAATGCAAATTTCAATTCGTTATTTAATAAATTTGATACAGTTTTCTTGGCCCTGTATATTGATGAGATCACCATTGTAGGAAATTTGAAACAATTCATGATGTTGTGTGAGAAGATTTTGACTAGTGACGATGGCATGAAGGACAAAGAAGGTTGGCGGGTTATGTGGTGAACCAACCCGGTTCACTATGTAAATATTCAAAATACTTGGAATATAAAGATATCCATAAGGACAATAATAATATAAATGTATATGAGAATAAATAAGATAGTATTGAGATGAGATGAAAATGCCTTACAAATGAGAAATGAGGGTTATATATATACCCACGTAGGCGTGCCCTTCCATGAAGAGATGCGTCCTTTCATTAGGATGTCATGTTCAAGGCTGTTGGGAGTGGGGAGCGGAATCGAGAAGCGATAGCGGGAGCGTCAATTTTCAAAATTTTTTGGGAGCGGGAGTGTTTTTTATATAATACATACAATATATATACAAGCATGGAGAATGTTGAATCAATTGCAAAAAACATGAAAACATAGATATAAGATCACTTAACTAATTGATTAGTGATGAATCATGATCATTAAAGCATCAACGGTCAACCATTTAGTACACATATAACATCAATCGTAAACATTTGTCATCAATAGATTGTAAAAGACATCAACCACAANTCTCTCAACAAGAGGGAGCTAACTTTGATGAGATTGCTATTCTAGTTCTTTGAGGATTCTCTCAGGAAGAGGGAGTGGCTTGGATGAGTTGATGCATGTACCACCAATTTTGGATTTCATTCTCAATAATTATCTTGTAGTGATGCTAGGATTTTCCAAGTTTAATGCAAATTTCAATTCGTTATTTAATAAATTTGATACAGTTTTCTTGGCCCTGTATATTGATGAGATCACCATTGTAGGAAATTTGAAACAATTCATGATGTTGTGTGAGAAGATTTTGACTAGTGACGATGGCATGAAGGACAAAGAAGGTTGGCGGGTTATGTGGTGAACCAACCCGGTTCACTATGTAAATATTCAAAATACTTGGAATATAAAGATATCCATAAGGACAATAATAATATAAATGTATATGAGAATAAATAAGATAGTATTGAGATGAGATGAAAATGCCTTACAAATGAGAAATGAGGGTTATATATATACCCACGTAGGCGTGCCCTTCCATGAAGAGATGCGTCCTTTCATTAGGATGTCATGTTCAAGGCTGTTGGGAGTGGGGAGCGGAATCGAGAAGCGATAGCGGGAGCGTCAATTTTCAAAATTTTTTGGGAGCGGGAGTGTTTTTTATATAATACATACAATATATATACAAGCATGGAGAATGTTGAATCAATTGCAAAAAACATGAAAACATAGATATAAGATCACTTAACTAATTGATTAGTGATGAATCATGATCATTAAAGCATCAACGGTCAACCATTTAGTACACATATAACATCAATCGTAAACATTTGTCATCAATAGATTGTAAAAGACATCAACCACAAAATGAAATAGAGTCTAGACTCTAGACTCTAGAGCATCATATTCATTACCAAAGAGTTGTAAGATTCATGGAATAGTTCAAAGTTCAAAGTTCAAAACTTCAAAATTCAAATTTCAAACTTCAAACTTCAAAGGTAAACTGTCATATAATGTTCAACTTCAAACTTCATAAGTTCATAAGGTCATTGTTTACAAAATAAGCCATAATAAAGAGTCAAGAGTCAAGACTTAAGACAAAGTACTAAGTTCTAGAATCTAGAGACTACTTCTAAACAAGAAACAAAAAAACAAATCTAGTATATAGTAGCAAGTACTAAGTACTGTTCTCTAAGTTTTCCTCTTGCCATGAGAAACTTCTAGTTTTTTATCCCATGATCTTTGAAGAGTAGGAACAGGTGGAAGTGATCGTGGAACACGACCAACCGCTGAATGGTCCCCACGTGACAATGGACACTGTGAAGATAAAGGTAAAATTGTTGAATTTGGAACACTGCTAGTGGATGGGGGCGGCTTGTCTTCTCCAAGAATATGATCACCATCACGATCACCCAAAAGTTCCTCTTCCAAGCGTTCTAAAACAATGGCTCCATCCTCCAGATTAGTCTCCTTTGGATTGTTGTCCCAATTTGTATCTCTTTTAAAGTTATATAAAGCACTCTCCTCCCCTACATCCCAATAATGCGACAACAACCTCAAGTTGTAATGCCCATAAAACAAACTTTCAGCCCGGTCTGCATTCAAGCTGTTTCTCTTTACACTATGGATGAAGCTATAGGTGCTCCAACACCTCTCTGTAGAAGAGGTGTTAACAACTTGAGAAAGCACCTTCATCGCCAATTTATGCAAATTTTTGGCAGAGGAGCCATAAATGTTCCACCATTCAATAGAACCCATCCTATCTCGATCTTTGGTTGCATGCAAGTTACCAAAGACTCCATGCTCACTGATGTATTTGCTCAATTCGCTTCGTACTTGAGCACACTCTTCATTAGGTACCAACTTGTCCAATGCAAGCATATATCCATTTTGCACTTTTGGATCTGTGTGTGGTTTTCTCCTTTCTCCACCCCCAGGTGCTGGTTGGGCCAACCAAGATGAAGAATAATATTTTGGGGTAAGGACATATGCCAGAGCATGGAGTGGAACATTCGAATTATCCCACCTTTTGACCACATGTTTATGGATATGATCATACAAGATCGCATCCCTTGGCTGGACAATGTCTTTGATTTGGCCTAGCATGTTGTCCATCTACTCATACACCTCTCCAATCACCGACTAATCTGTATCTGCAAACTGAATCATATTATAAATGGGTTTGGTGATTTGCAGAATATACTGAACCTGTTGCCAAAAATGGCCATCAAGAACTGTGTCCTCCACCTCTTGAAAGTCACTTCTCTCAGATGCGGATGTAACCCTTTCTTTTAGATCCTGCCATGATTCACTCAAGGCCATACTAGCCAATGCCTCTCTTACCTTCAACAGGCGCCTGAAGGTGAGATAATAGCTAGCAAATGTGGTCTTTGCAATCTTTAGTAACTCCAACTTGGAGTGATTGTGAAATATGAAGTGGGCCATGCTATGATTGGTAATAAATCTTATCATCTTCTTCACTCTTTTGTATAAAGCACCAATCCATCTATAATCATGGTCCTTCATTTTAATGATATTATGCATCAAAAGGTTCATTGTGTGAACCAAACACCTCGACCAAAATATATTGGGGTACCTATCTTCAATGATTGCTCCTGCTGCCTTACAATTAGCAGCATT
>SNQJ01S0143167.1:26609-39916 GCA_010110895.2 Picea sitchensis
ATAAAATTTATATATAATTTGATATATATATAATATGTGAATTAATTAATTTAACAATAAATTTATATAAATTAAATTACACACACACACACACACATATATATAGTTGTCGAACTTAATTGTGAATTTTATCCACTATTTTTTGCATGGTGAACTTTTTTCGAATTTCAAGATTGTCGAACTTGAACCCGAACACGAACATGAACCCGATGACTTAGAAATTAGAATACACTTATGATGCCTATGATGTCCTTGGTGGTACTCACAAGGAGCCATCATTAAATAACAATAGAAAGGTGAAAGGCAAGTAATCCATGAATTATAAAATATTATCACTAATATGAAAGTGATAATTACAATGAATGAATGTGATATGTTTATGTAACATTGAATGGGTAGGTGGGTCACCATAAATAGTGACTACTTGTTAACCCCCAGATTTTCACCCTTGAAAATCGTGAGGGTTAAGAGCTAGCATGCACTATTTTGGTTGGCATTCTGGGATTCCCCCAAAGTTTAGCACTTGTAGTTAGCAGAGGTTGGTTCCCATCATAGATAGGTATATGATCAGTACATGGTCGTTTGGTTTAGAGTTAGAGTTGGCTTGGTTTCCAATGCATTTTGAGAGAGATGTTTACATCATAGTTTTAAAACCAGAACCGGTTGAAGGTCTAACCAGAACCAGAACCGAACCGGTAATGAACCGGTCGAACCGGTTTTTTAAAAAATACATAAAATATTTAAATTTTAACGAAAAAATATATTTTTAAGATTTTAAATCATGTTTCCAAAGCATTAGAGACAATTAGAGATAACATATCCAAAGTATGCTCATGAATATATCTTACAGATGCAATGGGTGTGTTATTGATGCGACACCAAAAATCACATACCACTCCAAGTCCTTTTAAGGCACTGACTTAAATTACTAAGTATATGGTTGATAGATGTATGTGTTGGATCAAGTAGTGAAGCATCAGTGACATTATTTTACTTGGCAATGATTAGAAGCTTCTCCACTCTATAGTTCCTCCAAAGATGGATCAAAATTGAGAATGCATTCCACATGAAGTGTAATAATTATTTTTAGTAGTTCAAGATCGTGATTTAAGTACCAAAAAAGAAACACAAATAAAGTGGCAGATTTCTTATTGTGACTAACAACAGTTGGATTGACAATGTTTTTGCAATTTCAACAATTGTCTAGACTTCATGCAGATTTATGTAGTCTTGCAAATCTTTGTGATGATGCCTCCATAAGAAGGATTTTGTAAAAAACCAGCACTATTATGTTCCTTTTGGAGATTTCCAAGTTAACTAAAGAGTGTACATTGTCACCTCGTACAATCTCCTTGCACTTTGTGTTAGTGCATGCTAACCACAGGGGGAAATCCCTATGCAACCTGTACGCATAGTGTGAACCCTAAAGATAAAAAATCTTTGCTAAAATGCAATAAATGCTTGTTGTAATTCGAAATATAAGACCTGTAATCTGCAATTAAACACTCTGCAATTAAACACACTAAACATCAAGCAAATTTTCTATTAAAACACAAAAACCTGCTCTTGAAAGGGCAGTTCTGCGTGCATAAATGTAAAAAAGAGCAAGTATAAAATTTGTCTCTGACTTGGACTCGAACTTGGCCTCCGACTCATCATCTAAAATGTTGAATAAGAGAGGTGTGAGGCACTTAGAGGGGAGTGAGTGTCTTATAGACTAGAATTAGGGTTTTGGGGATCTTAGGTTTAGGTTTTAGGGACCAGACTAGTCGGTTTATGACCAAACCGGTCGTTTTATGACCAAACCGGTCCATTTATGAACAAACCGACCGGTTTGGTAATAAACCGGTTGACCGGTTCGGTTTATTGGTTGGTTGAACTGGTCGACCATCAAACCGGTAAAATCGACCAGTTCCGGTTCACTGGTTTTTAAAACACTGGTTTACATATAACAGTCGTTGCTACTTTTTAGGAGACATGGTTTGAGTGGGTCTCTTGACAGTTTGGAGTAGTTCTGAGCATATAGGGAGAGTTCTTGCATGATTCTAGGCCCGTTAGCACTTTTCTGGGTGACATGCAGGAACTTTCTATTTTTAGTAGTTTGGGCTCCATGCCCCATATTCAAAGTTCAAGCACATATTGTGGATCCTTGCGACAATCTGAGTCTTTTGGATCTTTTCCGAAATGATTTGGCACTATTTACTATTTTTAGGAGGTTGAGCAACAGGGCTCGCATGTCAATTTTGATAGCAGATTCAGATCCCTTATTGAAAAACGAGTTCAATGACTATAAAGTCAAAGGCATTTGGACAATTTTCTATTTTTAGCAGTGTCTATTTTTAGACAGTGACATGTGGTAGTGTTCTCCTAGTCTTCCTGGATGATGTGGACAATTTCCTAAAATTTAGGAGTTGAATTCTATTTTTAGAAAGTTATATATTTAGTAGGTATGACCATCATCCATGCAGTTCCAAGTGGCACCCTCACAGGTCGACATGTGGTAGATCTATAGGGTGATGTGGCATCCACCTAGCATAGGGCGCATTTTCCCAATACTTGAGCATATAATAAATAAATTGATTGAGATAAGGGAGTCACATAACTGGGCTTAAATTTAGCCGTATATTCCTTTGTATAATCACCTCTCCACTTGCCATGCATCAACTCCATAAAATTTGCTTTCAGTTGAGTTTAAACCGTAATTTCCTAAAAGAAGAGGATGAAATACCCCAATCATGGCTTAATTTTCTCACTAACTTTTCGTCACTCGACATGTCATCACTTTCCATGCATTAATTTCCTCAAATTCCTCTTAATTTGCCTTTAAACACAAATTTCCTAAAATTTAGGAAAATCCCTAAAAAATAGGACGAATTTCCCCTTGGCCAAATTTAGCATTTAAACATGTGTTTAATTCCTAATTTATTCCCCCATGCATTAGCTCTCCTATTCTTCACATGAGTTAACTCTCTTTCCATTCCCTTATGCGCATTAATTCCTAAATTTCTCACTCACACTTATTCCCTTATGTGTATTAACTCCTATTTTATTCAGACTTCTCTCCTATATATTGGATGGTTTTCATTGGTTATTGGTCGGTTCATTGCAACAACAACATCGTGTCTTCTTCATTCTTCTCTCTCTCTCTCTCTCTCTCTCTCTCTCTCTCTAATCTTGTGGCTCTTCTCTGAGCAAAGTAGTCATCGTACTGGTTGTAGGCTTGTCAAGTGTGGCACAATCAACTCTCTTGTAAGCTTGAACAATAAAAAAGTGTGTTTGTCTTTAAACCTCTTTTCTTGGCGGTACTATGGTAAATTTGTGATCTGATTTGTCATTTTCTGAACTGTTCATTGTGGTTATTTCTCATCTTTTGAATATTTTTCTTCTTCTTTTCCAGTCTATTATCAATGTGCTAACCCAACAGGTTCCCTCTGTTACAAATATGGGTGTGCTCGTTTCACCATAGACAATATAGCAATATTGTCACCCAACCATAGGCACAAAGGCCACCCCCGAGTACCTTAACCTTGATAGATAGAATAATTCCGGTAGCAAACCAATAGCCAATCAATGCTAGTGCACCAAGCAAGGATAACCAAAGACCAAGTAGAAAGTCCAAACCAAAATGCCAGTTGCAGCAGTTGCAACTGCACTCTCTCTCCAAACTTGTGCATCACTGGTCTTATGTAGTTGTGAGTGTGAGAGTAACAAATGAGCTCTAGCGCCCTCTATTTATACTGCTCTATCTCACTTGACTGGGCCGACTTCTCTTTCTGGAGGCTGATAACTCAATATTAAGCATTCTTTTGAGCCGACTTGTCTCCTAGGGTTATTATCCAATGTTTTAGGGTTTCTCTTGCTTCCCGAAATATTCTAGTCTTGTCAAAGGTTACATGTGAAGGTTAATACCTTCCGCAGCTACCATAATATCAACACCCTCCAAGCGTAAAATATTGCTTTTCCTCATCATTTTGGACTACTTTTTCACATTGTCCAAGACGAACAGCTTGCTTTTTTTTTTGTTTTTAACGCAGAAAATCAGACTTTGGCCCAGCAGCAAGGCGCTTCAATGTGCCTAGGGACACCCCCCAGAGGCTAGCAAGCACTAGCCCAAACGGAGAGGGGTTCGGTCAGTGACAATTTGAGGCCCTACTCCTTTAATTAGCTTAAGTTTTTACCATTGTTTTAACACATATATCAGCTCAGATTGGAGGGTAAAAATTTGTGCTAACACTACCGTAGGGAAAATGTTCCTATATATATATTAATTAACTAAGGATTAATATATTTAGGTGTATTCCCCAGATGGGGTGACACGTCGCGCAATTGTGCCACGCGGGATCAGGCCGGGACGCGGTATTAATGCATCTACCGGCCAACATCCCCTCCGACTTTAACTTGCCATGGATATGAGCAGGCGCATTCAAGCGACGAGCCCCCTCGCGCAAGGGAAGGGTACCAGCCATCAACGCACTAACCAGCAGGCTTTAATGGTCATGGCGGTCATGTTAGCACTAGTCCTCATCGCCCAGGTCGACAGAGCAAAGCGCTAGTCACTCTTTGCAGCCTCCGCTCCATTGGAACAACATAATTGCTGCAGCTTCTCCTCCACTCCACTGGAACAGTGGCAACACCTTGTAACCTCATCAGTGTTTTGGAGCAAAGCGACCTTTCGGGAAAGCACTTTGGCAATCTACCAGACCCCCACCATGCCTAGAGCCAGAGGGAAGCCGCGCAGGGGAGCTGCCTGGTACACGGCTGAGTCACGACGCCAGAGGAAAAAGAATTTTGAGAAAGCCATAGCAATGGTAGCCAGCTGAAGGAGAACGACACTACGAATGCCTCCAATGGCGTACGTGGAAGAAGTTACCCCGGAGGATGGCTTGGAGAGCGTCCCCGAGCACACTCTGTTCACAGTGCCGGATAACTAGAACCTGCCTTCAGAATTTGGTCCAGACAGCAAGTCTCCGCCTGCAAGCATTCTGCCCGACCCCAACGCCACCAGCTTAGAGGAGCCTTACCCCACCTGCTATGTCGAAGAGGAGATTCCTCCTGAACCACCCATGGAGGAAGCGTTGCAAGCACACAATCAACAGGTGCACACGCATCATGAAGCAGACGAGACCACTCCCATGGGGTCAATTGACAGCCACAGCCAGGAGCAGCCACTCTTTGCCGACTCGGGGTACCTCAATCTCATTTTTGAGGTGAGGAGTCTGTTGGATGATCAGATCTTCCGCCTCGCACGAATTGACTAGAGACTCGACATGCTCTTCGCGGCTCACTCCAGAACTCTTCCAAAGAGACAAAGCCCAACATGCGCGTAGGCCTATGCGTTCCCAGCAGGATGGCGGCAGCACGAGGACGAGGACAAGCGCGCAGGCTCAAAGGTTCAATGATGCTCAGGACTAGAATTTGTTTTTTTTGCTATAATTTAGGCTTCGAGCCAGTTAGCTCTCAGTTTTCTTAGAACTAGTTCATGACTTCCAGTTCCATCTTTATGACTGATAGTCCTGGTTTCCTTCGGGCAGGACGACGCATTGTTAATTTTGTTAATTTTGTGAATGGGGTAACACATGGCAAGGGATTGCCAGCTGTCCTGGTTTCCTGTTTAGGCGGGACAGCTGGCATCACAAATAGCTACTGTATTTTGCTTATGGTAATATAACAGGTTCCATCTTTTTACTTAAAAATATATATATATATATATATATTTAGGTGTATTACATGCCACCCTCCCTTGAAATGCTTTATCCTCAAAGCATTAATGACAACAAATGTCAGAGTTCAACTTCCACCATGAATCAAGAGTTGTTCCTCTAGAACACGAAAGTTTCTGTTCATCATGGAAACTGAGTATTTGATCCCTCAAGCAATCAAAGGAATGCTGTACATACAATGATGATCTGAGTAATAAGGAGTAGAGGATGTTGCAACAGAGATAATACAACACAAGTCTCAATCTTGGAATAGTAGGGAATATAAAATCTTTAATGAAAGTCGTTTCAATCCTTTGCGAACCATCATTGTTTTGAGAAGCAGTAATCCAAACTTCGTCAATGTACGTGATTCCATGTTATTTGTTGATGTAACGATTTCCACTTCAATTTTATGATCAAAATTGAAAGTTGTCTTGACTACTTGGGATTTTCCCTTGTCATTGATGCATACTTTAGTATATATGCTTTTAATTTATGTAATGAAGTTTCAATTTTGGTTAAGGACTCTTGAATATCTAGGAATTTTGTGGTTGGATTTAGACTCAAATTTTCTACACATCTTACAATGCGCTGAACATCCTGGTCTTTGTGCCTTTAAATCTCTATCTTATTTAATGCCCTCCTTGATGGACACAATTCTTCTAGCGTTGTTGCAGAAGGTGACTATTTTACCTTAGCTAAACTAGTATTCGTCTTGCTCCAACAGATTTACCAGTTCATCCTTTCATAGAATTGTGTTTTTGAGTTGCATCCCAACATCAAATAGCTTGTAAGCATGTTCATCTTAATAAAAAAAAGTCCATTTTGACTTTGCTCCATTGTTCCTAGCAATTGCCAAATGGTACCCCTTTATTTTATAAAATGTAATTGGGATTAAAAGATACCTTGTAATTAGAAATCATGCTGGGGGATTTAAAAAAAAATGTATAAAGCCTTGTTATTTTCAATAAAATCCCCCCTTTGTAAAATCCTGGTCTTTGTGCCTTTAAATCTCTATCTTATTTAATGCCCTCCTTGATGGACACAATTCTTCTAGCGTTGTTGCAGAAGGTGACTATTTTACCTTAGATAAACTAGTATTCGTCTTTCTCCAACACATTTACCAGTTCATCCTTTCATAGAATTGTGTTTTTGAGTTGCATCCCAACATCAAATAGCTTGTAAGCAAGTTCATCTTAATAAAAAACGTCCATTTTGACTTTGCTCCATTGTTCCTAGCAATTGCCAAATGGTACCCCTTTATTTTATAAAATGTAATTGGGATTAAAAGATACCTTGTAATTAGAAATCATGCTGGGGGATCTTAAAAAAAATGTATAAAGCCTTGTTATTTTTAATAAAATCCCCACTTTGTAAATACTATATATATATATACCCCTTAATCTTTTATATTTGTTGGTGTGCCTGACACCAATCAACTCTTGAAAAGTTGCGACCTATCAATGGCTAGAGAGGGTGAATGGTAGTTCCTTCAGGTAACTCATGATGAGATTTTGATGCCTGCAAACTCTATATCTCCTATCATGAGTAAATGAATGCAGCCACATTTTTTCATCCCACCCTAATCTTCACCTTAAAGCTCACCATTTCACGATTTTGGTGGTTGTTAATTGATCATGATTTTTCTCCCGTTGGTCAGCGGGACCTTCCTCATACACACAGTGATGGACAAGTGCCATGTGAAATCGACAGAACAATGACTATTTGGTGATTCTTATACTCCAGTCTGCTCAGCTAACTGTAGTCTATATTGCACCAATGGTCTTTGGCCACTCTCTGTTAGCAGTTTGCAATGCACCTGGGAGGATGCTGATAGAGATACAATAGCAACGGCTTATTTTCACCAGAATATTTAGTTCTGAGTGAACCAAGAAAGATGCAAGGGATTGATTTTGATCCACACTACTTTATAATTATTATCAGCGGAGTTTTCTGATGATGAATAACCTAGCCATTGACAGATATCTGTGGTGGCTCCCAATATGTCTAAGAACGTTTGGCAGTGCAATAACGTTTTTTATCACACTATTCCAATGTTGAGCAGCGTAGAAAAAAGATTGTAATTGCTTCTTTTATGATTGAGGCTCTACTCTCTTTTCTCTTCTTGCTTTTTTAAGAAATTTTTTTATGGCAGTATATGGTGGCAAGTGTGTGGAAATGTGGAAACTGTAACAGTAAACCTGTTATTTAATGAAAGACAGAATATTCTGAATTGATATTGATTGATAATTGATAAAAGATGATGATACAATCACCCTCATGACGGTTGACTTATAGCATTGACTGGTCACGAGTGAAGAGGTATGTGCCTTTTGATCTTTTCATTTATTTAATTAAATGATATTTATTATTATTATTATTATTATTTATTGTTATGTATTTATATTTATATTATTTATTATTATTTATGTATTTATGTTCGTAACAGAAACAAAGTATGCATAGGTGGGAGTAGAAGAATGGACGGAAATGGAGTGGAAGTGGATGGTTTCCTAGCCTAAGTTTTGTTGCCTTTTGGTAGAAAGTTTGGCACCCAGCGAACACAATGAAAAACACGAAAGTTTAGCACCCAACCAATAGGGAATGAAACCCGTAGAAGTTTTGCACCCTTTCAATGGGAATGAAACCCACAGAAGGAACTGATCTGATACCACGTGATTCACTTGGTGGTACTCATGAGAGCCATCATTAAATTATAATAAAGGGACAAACCCATGTAAGCCATCTCAGATAGGATGGAATATTATAGTTGATGTGAGAGTGATAATCACAATGAATGAATTCAATATCTGTATATACAATTGGATGTGTGGGTCACAATGAATAGTCGTGACCTTAGGGAAAAGGTTCCTAATAATATATTAATTAACTAAGGTGTGTGTGTGTGTAATCCCTGGGAATGCCACATCAATTTCCAGATTCTATTATCTACATTTGGCTCTATTAACTCTGGTTGCAGCAACTTGTTCATCATGCAACTCTATACTGCTTGCAACCCTCTCTTCCACAAAAGTCTCTTCATCTTTTGTTTTCCAAAGGCGTTTGCAGCCTAACCTCCTTAAACTCTCACTCTCTGCAGTCCTTCCATTTTCATTATACCCTATTTTTTTTGATGATTTTTTCTCCCATTATACCTATATTTGATCAGTGCACAAAATGCTACATCATTGTAAAGACCTTTCAAATTCTCAAGGCATGCTAGGATCTCCTCCTCCATGGATGGTCAAGATTCACGCTACAGCCTTTACATACCACACATTCTGAGGACCAGGATAATGGTTCTCCTTCCGGTACCTTCCTGTACTGACTAATCGATTAAGAGGCATCCAAGTCATTCATTACCTTTTGTAGAAAATGTTACGTCAGTTTACTATGTTTGGAGGGATGAGGTGATGCAGTTACGCTTTGTAAATCTTCATCTCCATTGAATGTTGATGCCACTGTTGTTTTATTGGATGGAGATGGGGGAAAACTTTTAGCTTTTGATTTCCAATATGAACTGGAGTAAGGATTTACTAGATCTTAAACACTTTAAAGAATTTGAGTGGTTCTTATTTTGATGATATTGAAAATTTTAGCGTGGCTAGTTTTTTGGCACCTAATAAAGAAGTTAGGAAGGTTATTAAATCCATTCATCTATTTTGGTATTCTCCAGAACACTTGGAAAGAAATATTTAGGACTGAACTTCATATGGTTGTTTGTATCAGATTGACTTGGAGCCTACCATCCAAAAACTTGAGAACCATGATCCACCTCAAGAGGTGTTTAGATCTATGGTTGAAAATACTATGGCACTGTATGCTTCCGACGCAGACACATCTAATGGAGCAGATACTTCGGAGATGTTAAATCAGTTACCAAATACTGAAAGCCTTGCCAGTGTAAGCAACATTTAAGCCTATTTTAAGATTTGATTTAATTCTGTGGCATTTTTAAAATTGATGTCGCTTACATAACCACTGTCAGATGAATTTTTGTGTAAACTCATTCAAATAAATTTACCATTGAAGCAATGTTAGAAGGCAAGATAAATTGATATAAAGATTAATTATTTTTTGTCAGGTTTATCTAGAAATAATTGTTACTTGTGTATTTTAAATGTTGCCCTGTCTTTTTTGATGGATGGTAAACCAAGAAAGAACACATCCCACCCTCCTGCACTTAAGCGAAGAATGACATATTCTGTTAGCTCGATAATTTCCCCGAAGGCTATATCAATATCAATAGCCACATCCAGCAAAACCCACATAGGGTTGGGGCTTGCCCGCCAGGATTTGAACCTGGGTCAATGTCACAAGAACCACTCCAAGTTGTTGCTAGACCTAGCAATATTTTTTTTCAAGGAAAAAATCAGAACTTCATATTTCAAGTAGAGAAAAATTACATTTCGCAAGTGTAGGAAAGCACTTAAAAGGAAAGATCCCAATCTGTCATATCCATCTCCTATCTATTATCAGAAAACCAAAAGGGCTCTTTTACATAGAAGATTGACTATTATAGGGCCATATAGAAGCTACCTGCTACATATGTTATAATCATCATTTAATAATAACTGTCCCATAACCAGCATTGAGTAAAATTGTCCCATAGCCAGCATTGGATCAAGCTGTTCCTTAACCAGCATTATATAACACTGTGGCACTTCATTAAGGTCAAAAAGCAGACCCAGCAAGAAAAAAAAAACTGTTCCATAACCAGGATTGGGTAAAACTATTTCATAACCAGCATTGGATAATACTGTTTGCCCCCTTATTAGAAAATCCAAAAACAGACCCAGCATCGGAATTAACATATGGTTCCATTCTGCTGCTTGAACCTTATCTGTGTGAGGATGCGTTTGCACTCACATTGTCAATTTTTAAGCATTTAATTTCAGATCTGAAAATTACTTCCAAGTGACCCAAACAGTAAACCCTAGGGCTGTTATCACTGAATAATTTTACACTGAAATTATGACAGAAAGTTACAGAGGAAACATAAAGACTAGAGAGAAACCATCCATGCACAAGAAGCACAAATTTCTGTTTTGTAAAATTTTCAAATTCAGAATTTCTGAGGGAAAAACTAGCCCTCTCAGCAAACCACAAATTCAGCAAATCTGAGGAAAAAAACAGTCCTCTCAGAAAATTACAAATCAACAAATTTCTTGGAAAATTTTCCACTTACAAATCTGTTGCAAACCCTGCTGTCCAGCTTGCTGACATCAGCCTGTACAAAATGTATGGACTGCTGATGTTAGCCTGTAAGGTTTGCTAAACTTCCCATAAACTCTCACACGTGCGGCTTGTCTACTGCTGTACGGCTGTCACACGTGCGGCCTGATCCGTACTGTTTTCTTCCACATGTGCGACTGTACGGCCTGTTGACATGTGCAACCTGATTCACATGTGCAGCTTGTACTTTCCTCTCACATGTGCGACTGCCTTTCTATCTCTTCTCCCATGTGTGAGCTCACATGTGTGGTCTTCCTCCTTGGTTGAAAACAAAAAAACAGAAAGTCCAAGAAACCCTAGGCCAGATTTGCCAAAGTGCAGAAATTCTTTTACTAAAATTTTCACTCCAATCTCCTTAGCACAAGTGCTCATTCACTTATGCTAATTCCATAATGTCACAATAAGATCTTCTCACATTGCCTCTCCTTTTATAGGAGTCTAATGAGTGAGTTTAGGAACATCTTCTAAACTCAACATTAAATTAGAATTGTTTATTCACACATGTGGGTGTGAAATCCCAACAAAAGCCCCCAACACCAATTCCAAGCCCCAACTCCAATCCAAAAGGGTTTTCATCCAAATGAAAATGCAATGTGGGTGTCACAAAGATTCTCACATGCTCGACACCAAGGTCATTGTGAGAATACCTTCCCGAAGCTACAAAACATCAACACTCCCTATTAGCGAGGGAGGTATTTTCACCCTCTCCACTATCACCTGGAATTAGCTCTGTCTCCTACACTCGAAGTGGTTCAGCTTCCCATATTGGATCCTCCTCACAACTGCTCCCCCTATCACCAAAGCAAATCCTGTTGTATGGCATGGTCCCTTCTTGGAAGACACCCTGGTCTAAGAAGCCTCCTGCTTCTGAGCTTCCTGCCTGGCTTCCTCAACCCATGACACCTTCCTAACAGTCTCGGAAGACTTCTCTCTTCCACTTGAAGGTTGACTCTCCCTCTGAAGTCAGATTCCCTTTGAATTTGTTGACTCTCTTTGAAGTCGGGCTCCCTTTTTGCATAAATTTTGGAGCTACCTACTCCACGTCCTCTATCACTCTGCTACTGCTGACCATAGCTCGCATATGTTGGCCCTTTAGCCTATAGAGGTTGCTCTCTCTAACTCCAAGAACCACTATCGTGTTTGAGCTATATACCCTGGGCATGAATAACACTTGTTCATTCCGAAACAAAATGACATAGCACATCTTCTCAATCGCCAAGACTAAGAGCACACTCCTCCTGAGTTCTGGCACCCATAGCACATTTGTCACTCTCAACACATCTCCTCACACCATTCAGAATACCACTGTTCCAGATCCCTGCACTGCATGCTTGGTCCCCATACCAAGCTCCACATACATATCTGAGTCAGACTCTGTGAAGCTCTCGAACAATTCTCATGCTCTTTCCATATGACATGTGGCTCCACTATCCACCAACCAAGTCCCACTACTAGAAACTGTACCAGAAAGGGAAGAGACCAATAAAAACTCCCTCTGAAGCTTGTCTGCAACCTCATCTACCTCTGTTGCTAATGCCTGTTGCTTCCTTCCCCCTCTTCCGCTGTGGACACTGTGAAGCATAATGACCAAACTCATGACATACAAAACACTTTATTTTGCTAAGGTCCTTCCTTCTTGACTTTGGAGATGCTTCTCTCTCTGGAGAACCTCCTCTTCTGCCCTTCCTAGTATGAGAAACTAGGGCCTGGTTCTCATCATTGTTGTCTTTTTGCTTGCCATTCTTGGACTCTATCCGAACCTCCTCCTGGATGCAATTGGTCCATAGTCTGTCAAAGTCTGGCAACTTCTCTTGTGCACAGATCCCTTGCACGAATGGTTCCCAAGACCCGGTAAGACCATTCAATGCCACATTCACCAACTTTGTGTCGTCCACTGCCTCACCGATGGTTGCAAGCTAATCACAAATTTGAGTGATCCTCATGAGGTAGCTAGCAACTGTGTTTGAACTAGACATCTCAACTGCTCTAAGCCGGTGCTTCAAAATCAACTTTCGACTTGTATTCCCTCTTTGGGACAAGCTCACCAAAGCATCAAACATATCCTTGGTTGACTTTCAGAAATATGAGGAAAGAAGTGATACTTCACAGAATCCAACAACACTTGCTTGGCCTTCACTTCCTCCTCCTTATGAGCTGCCAATTCCTGTGGATCATTAGGACTTGGAACCACCACCTCAACCTTCCAAGAGAAGGAGAATCCTGACCTTCCAAGCCCAGAATTTGTTGCCCCTTCCAACCTGTCCTCAATCTTAAGAGTGCTTACCATTGTTACTTTCTCAGAACAAAAACAAAATCTGCAACAACCTTGTGTCTCAAGAGATGATCCTTCTCTCTCTTCAAGGCCTCAACTCT
>SNQJ01S0143168.1:4308-14358 GCA_010110895.2 Picea sitchensis
AGTTGTGTATTATATTTTTCAATGTATTAATTCCTATGCTTGTGTTTCCAAGTTGAAGGTGTTTTGGTTGCAGCGAATGCGTACTCGACCCCCTTTGATCATATATGTGTGAAATGCAACTCTCCTACTTCTGCTTCCGCTTTGATAAGTGATGATATGATTGATTGTCTATGATGCAGTGAAAAATGTCCCTATATATATGTTTATTGCCTCAATGCTGCCATCCAAATCATGGGAAACACAACCGTGTATTGTACAATTAGGCAACCTCTGTTACAATATGTGCTTCCTAGGTTGGTAGAATTCTCCTATGAAGCATACTTACAGAAAAAGGCAAGCAGTGTCTACATGCTGCGTGACTTTCGGATACACAACAAATTTACCTTAAATGAGGACAATGCAATATTTCGTATCGGCTGAAGAAGGAAAAAAAAAAGACAAGAAAAAAAAAATATCAAGCTTTGGCCGGAAACGAAAATATCTCATGTGTCTCTGTAATATTTCTTCAACACCCAACTGAATGTTTGTCGAACTCAAGTACTTTATATTGCATGTGCATAAGATAAGATTGTTTGGTCCAAAAATGGGAAGCATGGAAGAACACCCCATATATCCCATGGCCTTGATTATTTTCTCATGGGAACATATACCAGATGTAAGAGAAAACCAATTCCGTGACGTATTTTCTTTGTATATCAAATTTTTTGATGCAAAGGTCGATGCGTGTTTCTCTATGGAACCTTGTGGGAACTTGCTTGGGGTCTGTTTGGAGTTTAGTTGGTTATTGGTTGCATGCTTCGTCTGTCAATTTGTATATCGCAGAACTCCGAGTGTTGTTTGGAGGACACAGAACAATAGAATTGCAATTTTTTAGTCAGCTAGCTTGCAAGTTCGCCTATCAATTTGTATGGCGTTGTGACACAAATGTAGTATGTGGCTTGTTTTAGCACTTTTCCTTGATCAATGAACTTGGTAAAATTAATCTCCTGGAATAATTCGAAAAAAACAAATACATATTCTGCGATGTCCAATTGTGCTATCATATCAACAAGAGGCCCTTAAAATTCAAATTGGTCATTGTTATGCTTGTGGTGATAGAATTTAAATTTTTTTTGTTTTGTTTCCTTCATTTTAAAAAAAATAAGAGATTTAACATCCTTTGATAATTTTATGTAATTAAATTGTACAATATCAATATTTAATATTAATAATTTAGTATTTGAAAATATTTTTTTTAGATAATGTTAAATATATAACATATATTTTATATGTTATACATGTAAACAATCACAATCTTGAGCCCCCCAATCCTGGAGTCCGTCTATCAATTTGTATATCGCGGAACCCTAAGTGTTGTTTGGAGGACACAAAACAATAGAAGTGCAATGTTGAGCCAACCAACCCGCAAGTCCGCCAGTCAATTTGTATATCACAGAACTCTGGGTGCTATTTGTAGGACGGGAACATAGAGGCCAAATTTTGAGCCCACCAGCCTGAGAACCCACGATCCAACAAGTGGTTGAGTATGAAATGAGGGATCCGTACATGCTCTATAAAATCTCATGTCCATACTTTATAAAAGTACATATTTAGTATGTATTACTCATTTCTCGGATAATTTCTAGGTGTGGAAGTTGGTGGATACACGTGTTCAGATTTCCACTTACTTTTATATCACCAGACCGACCGACCACTTCCCCATTTCATATTGTACAAACTCTTTGGATCACGATTTTCTGAATAATACATATTACATGTAATATATAATTGTAATATCTAATACATATTACAGGTAATATGTAACATTTATTACATATTACATGTAATATTTATTACATATTACATGTAATATGTAATACATATTCAATCTTGAGCCTGCTAGTTCTGAATTTCGTCTGTCAATTTGTATATCGTGGAACTCCGAGTGTTGTTTGGAGGACACAGAATAATAGAAGTGCAGTGTTGAGCTAGCCATCCCACAAGTCCACTTGTCATTTTGTATATCGAAACTCTGGGTGTTATTTGTAGGACACAGAACAATAGAGGCCCAATTTTGAACCCGCTAGCCCAAGAACCCACGATCCAAAAAGTGGCTAAGTATGGAATGAGGAATCTGTACAAGCTCTATAAAATCTCATGTCTATACTTTATAAAAGTACATATTTAGTATGTATTACTCGTTTCTCCAAAAATTTCTAGGTGCGGAAGTTGGCAGATACACGTGTTCAGATTTCCACTTTCTTTTATATCACCAGCCCAATGGACAACTTCCCCGTTTCCTATTGTACAAACGTTTTGGAGCACGAGTTTCCAAATATGCAGATTTTTCTTTTAAATAAGATATTTAACATCATTGAATAATTTTATGTAATTAAATTGTACAATATCAATATTTAATATTAATACTTTAGTATTGAAAATAATGTTTTTAGATAATGTTAGATAGTTGATAGGGATCACCATCCGTAAAGAATCACAATCTTTAGCCCGCCAGTCCTGGAGTCCGCCTGTCAATTTGTATATCGCGGAAATTTGAGTGTTGTTTGGAGGACACGGAACAATAGATGTGCTTGTGATATCATATCAACAAGAGGCCCTTAAAATTCAAATTGGTCGTTGTTATGCTTGCAGTGATAGAATTTAAAAAAGATTTGTTTTGTTTCCTTCATTTTTAAAAAAATTAAGAGATTTAACATCCTTTGATAATTTTATGTAATTAAATTGTACAATATCAATACTTAACATTAATAATTTAGTATTTGAAAATAATGTTTTTAGATAATGTTATATATATAACATATATGTTATATGTTATACATGTAAACATTCGCAATCTTGAGCCCGCTAGTCCTGGAGTCCATCTATCAATTTGTATATCATGGAACTCCGAGTGTTGTTTGGAGAACATGGAACAATAGAAGTGAAATGTTGAACCAACCAACCCGCAAGTCTTCCTGTAAATTTGTATATCGTGGAACTCTGGGTGCTATTTGTAGGAAACAAAACAATAGAGGCCCAATTTTGATTCCGCCATCCAGAGAACCCGCGATCCAAAAAGTGGCTAATTATGGAATGAGGGATCCGTACATGCTTTATAAAATCTCATGTCCATACTTTATAAAAGTACATATTTAGTATGTATTACTCGTTTCTCGGAAAATTTCTTGGTGCAGAAGTTGGTGGATACATGTGTTCAAATTTCCACTTACTTTCATATCACCAGCCCGATCGACCACTTCCTCGTTTCATATTGTACAAACTTTTTGGATCGTGAGTTCCTGAATAAGACATATTACATGTAATATGTATTACATATTACATGTAATATGCAATACATATTACACCTAATATGTAATACAGATTACACATAATATGTAATACAAATTACACATAATATGTAATACATATTACATGTAATATGTAATATTTATTGCATATAGATCAAATCATTTTAAAACTCTGTTATCAAATATGTAACTTCATAATCAGGTCAAAACATTTTAAAACTCTATTATCCAACTTTGTGAACTTCATAATAAGGTCAAAACATTTTAAAACTCTATTATCCATCTTTGTGACAATGTTTTAGTACTTCACAATGATATTATCCAACTCGTTGGTGTTTATTAGCATTTGAAGATTTATTTGATCTTACATATCAACAATATGCTAATATCCAACTCATTTGTATGTATCAGCATTTGAAGCTTGATTATGATCATGTACATAGATAATTGGTTAACAAGACAAGTCTATTCAAAATATACTTGATGTCAATCATAACCTTTTCTAGTATAAGAATTAAATGAATTAAGAGGTATCAATATGAATTAATGGGTGACTTTTCCAATTTACATTATTATTTTGAAAGAGATATTCAATCTTAACCCACCAGTCCTGGAGTTCGTCTGTCAATTTGTATATCACGGAACTCCGAGTGTTGTTTGGAGTACAAGGAACAATAGAAGTGCAATGTTGATCCAGCCAGTGCGCAAGTCCGCTTGTCAAATTTTATATTGCGGAACTCTGGGTGCTATTTGTAGGACACAGAACAATAGAGGCCCAATTTTGAGCCCGCCAGCCCAAGAACCTGCGATCCAAAAAATGGCTAAATATGGAATGCGAGATCCATACATGCTCTATAAAATATTATGTCCATACTTTATAAAAGTACATATTTACTATGTATTACTCATTTTTCAGAAAATTTCTAGGTGTGGAAGTTGGCAGATTCACGTCTTCAGATTTCACTTACTTTTATATCACCAGCCCGACCGACCGCTTCCCTGTTTCATATTGTACAATTTTTTTTTTCTAACTAAATTGTATAATATCAATATTTAATATTAATAATTTAGTATTGAAAATAATGTTATTAGATAATGTTAGATAGTTGATAGGGATCACCATCTTTAAACAATCACAATATTGATCCCGCCAGCCCTGGAGTCCGCCTGTCAATTTGTATATCGCAGAACTCTGAGTGATGTTTGGAGGACACAGAACAATAGAAGTACAATGTTGAGCCAGCCAGCCCGCAAGTCCGCTTGTCAATTTGTATATCACGAAATTATGGGTGCTATGTGTAGGGCATGAAACAATGGAGGCCCAATTTTGAGACCGCTAGCCCGAGAACCCTCGATCCAAAAAGTAGCTAAGTATGGAATGCAGGATTCCTACATGCTCTATAAAATCTCATGTCCATACTTTATAGAAGTACATATTTAGTATGTATTACTCATTTTTTCAGAAAATTTCTAGGTACGGAAGTTGGTGGATTCATGTCTTCAAATTTCACTACTTTTATATCACCAGCCCGACCGACCACTTCCCCGTTTCATATTGTAAAACAAATTTGGCTCACGGTTTTCCGAATAGGCAATTTACCGGATAGTCGGGTTCAATATTGCGTTTCCATTGTTCCTCTGCCTGCAAACAATACCCTGACTTCCGCGATCTACAAATTAGCAAACAAATTGAAATAAAAGAATATATACTATGCGAAGTCTAATGGAACAATCATATGAATGAGAGGACATTAAAATTCAAATTTTTCATTCTTGTACTTGCGGTGAAGCTAACAGTACAAAAAATTTACTGAAACATCCAAACATTGATTTTCTTGTAACTTTTTTATGCTTCTCTTATACAAACAGATCCTGGAAACTATAAACATCGCTCGTTGCATCTATTCCTTGATTGAAGAACATGTTAACATGTTTAATGAACTCCAGAGTTATTTCTAAGACCATCAATGGTGCTCTCTTACAAAAATTCCCGCTTACAAAAATTGCCATCCACTTTCTCTTTCGCCCTCTGCTTTCCCTTTCTTTACTTACTCATTTTTCAGAAAATGTCTAGGTGTGGGATTTGGTGGATTCACGTCTTCATATTCCCATTGTTACTTTTATATAACCATCCTGACTGACTGCTTCCCTGTTTCATTTTGAACAAACTTTTTGAATCGCGGGTTCCCGCATAGGCGGGTTCAACATTACGTTTCCATTGTTTTGCCGCCTGCAAATAGCACCCAGATTTCCTTGATTTACAAAGTACAAAAAAAATTCCCCTTCATCTCATATGCTTTCACTTTCTGTTTACTTGGTCCTTTTTTCAAATGTCACATTCTTTTATATACAACACCCGAAGTTCAGCAATATACAAATTTCCCTCTCGACATTGTGCTTCCACTGTTCCCCTAGGAAAAAACAACACCTGAAATTCCATGATATACAAATTGACGAACGATATCTGTCACAAATGCAATATGAACATCAACCCCTCATGTCTCCTGAGTATATCTTCTGACCCTTTTTTTTTTGTAACCCGCCCGACCGCTTTCCATACTTGGGAATTTATTGGAATCTATTTCGTGGGTTGGCGGGTGGATGAAATGTATAATGCTTGGTCTCTCTTCGCCATCACCACTACCTTCGTAATTATTTCCAAATATGAAATTATTAAGCTTCAATGCTAGTAGTTCATCCTCCAGGAACCGTTAATATTTTCATTAATGTCCAGAAGGTCGGAGAAGATTTTTCATTACTACGAATTAAACCAATATTTGTGGAGAAGAGTGTTATCCTTTCCAAGTATTCATTTCAAACATGATGCAATATATTTTGTGCACCGACCAGTTGGTGCCTTTAAGAAATCTCTAATTCTTAATCGCTCTTCACCGTCATCGCCACCTTCGCACTTTTTTCTAAATATGCAATTAGTGATCTTTATTGGTAACAACTCATTACGCACGAACCTTGGAGATTGTCATTGATCAACGAAAGGATCAAGGAGATCTTCCATTGATATGCATTAAACCATGATTTGCGGAGGGTTATATTAGCCCTCCCCAATTTTCATTTCAAACATCGTCTAGAGCAAATGGAAATTCTCCTTAACTTGTGGCAGTAGTTCTGTCTATATATAGTAAACACATTCAGGCATGATGGCTAGAGGTTCCAATATTCCAGGGCATATTCTTACTATTCATCTCCCTTCGCCCAGGAGCAAAAAAGGATATGGTCCCTTGGTACACTGAGAGATATATTTCAAGCCAAATAATTCCAAGGCAACCCTGCCTGCCCAGATGCATTGATGGTTGGCGCAGAGGTTGATGTCATGGATTCTGAGCCGAAAGAATATGATCTGATGGGCGATGATATGACAATGGATGATGGAAATGCGGAGACTGTTCGCACTCCTGTGCCCAAATTGAAATCAACCATAACGGGTGGAACTTCCCGGCTCAGTGATGGCAGTCCTAAAAACACCAAAAGAAGGATTTTTAGAAATGAAATTGGCATTGAACGCAATAGCCTCTTTGCATCCTGAAAGTAGGAATTCCATAGGTCCAAATTAGTCTGTTCTGGGCAGAAGAATTTCACTATAAGGAAATGATATGTTGATGCTCCCAAAGATATATTTCAAGCCAAAAAAATATTCAATTGCGGGATTGTTGTCTTGTTCTCTGGATATACAATTAACATCTTAGGGAATGAGGACCAGAACTCCCACTAGTGTAAGGAACATTTCTACTAGTCATCTCCTTCCACCCAGAATGGACTAATTTGGGCCTCTGGAATTGCACGTGCAACCTGTGTCACTGAAGTTTTTCGACTGTGGAGAGGTGGTTTCTTGGTGTGTCCTAACTTTCAGTTAAGGGCTATTCCATTTTCCTTGCAACGTTTTTCATCTTCTTCCTCACGGGAATATTTTTAGAACTATCAATTTTACCATAGGATGATCCATCGAGGAGAAAACTGCAAGGATTTCCTAAAAAAAAAGGGCATTGTAATCAATTTTGTATGTATGTTGAAGAGAATCTTGATGGCTCCTTCATAGTGTGGATCCTGTGCCTGTGTTTTTGGTAGATATGTTCAATGTTTTGGCCCAAAGAACTAGGTCCAATTTCTAAGTATAGATGTACACTACTCGACATTTTTTTTAATTGATTTTCTATTAAAAAATTTGCCTTGGAGTCTTCGTTGATGCTTCTTTTCTAGATTTAACACCTCTTCTCATTGGCATGGTTCGATGCTCTTGTAGTTCTTCGATATTTTATTTTCTTAGGTAATTTGTTCTAAGATGGATCATCTAACAATTATATGACAATGTACTATGTCGATCCACCAGGCTTTTATGAAAACAAAAAATGGATTGCACACAGTTTCAAACCAACGTTTAATTCTATTCGCAATGCAGATAGAACATAGCAATACCAAATTACAATGTTGCAGCAAAATTGTCATTCTTGTTTCTAGACATGCAATTATTAAGATTTAATGCTAATAACCCATAATGCTATCAAGAACACACTTACACCCATATTTAAAATCCATTAATAATTTTATGTAATTAAATTGTACAAAATCAATATTTAATATTGAAAATGATGTTTTTAGATAATGTTAGATAGTTGATAAGGATCATCATCCGTAAACAATCACAATCTTGAGCCCGCCAACCCTGGAGTCTGTCTGTCAATTTGTATATCACGGAACTCCGAATGCTATTTGGAGGACACGGAAAAATAGAAGTGCAATGTTGAGCCAGCCAAACTACAAGTCCGCCTGTTAATTTGTATATCGTGGAAATCTGGGTACTATTTGTAGGACGTAGAGCAATAGAGGCCCATTTTTTAGCCCATCATCCCGACAATCCATAATCCAAAAAGTGGCTAAGTATGGAATGCAGGATCCATACATGCTCTATAAAATCTCATGTCCATACTTTATAAAGGTACATATTTAGTATGCATTACTCTTTTTTTGAAAAATTTCTAGGTGTGGAAATTGGCGGATTCCAAACTTTTTTGTCTAATTAAATTGTACAATATAAATATTTAATATTAATAATTTAGTATTGAAAATAATGTTTTTAGATAATGTTATATAATTGATAGGGATCACCATCCATAAACAATCGCAATCTTGAGCCCGCCAGCCCTGGAGTCCATCTGTCAATTTGTATATCGCAGAACTCTGAGTGTTGTTTGGAGGACACAGAACAATAGAAGTGCATTGTTGAGCTAGCTAGACCGCAAGTCCACTTGTCAATTTGTATATCACGGAATTATGGGTGCTATTTGTAGGGCACGGAACAATCAAGGCCCAATTTTGAGCCCGCCAGCCTGAGAACCCACGATCCAAAAAGTGTACATGCTCTATAAAATTTAATGTCCATACTTTATAGAAGTACATATTTAGTATGTATTACTCATTTTTTGGAAAATTTCTAGGTGCGGAAGTTGGCAGATTCACATCTTCAGATTTCACTTACTTTTATATCACCATCCCAACCGATCGCTTCCCTATTTCATATTGTACAAACGTTTAGGCTCTCGGTTTTCTGAATAGGCGAGTTACTAGATACGCGGGTTCAATATTACGTTTCCCTTGTTCCATCGCCTGCAAAAACACCCGGACTCCAATCGACCGCTTCTGCATTCCATACCTATCAACATTTTTGATTGTTGATTCCCAAGGAAGCGGGCTCTAGGGTGCACTTCCATTGTTCCATCACCTCCAAATATCACCCACACTTTCGCGATATACAAATTTACAACCGGACTTTCACATCATACCCTCTTCCCCATTACACAGTTTTCACTCAGAAGTTTCGAGAGCTACATTTTGACCATCGGGTCCTCATGTATCCTATGCAACTATTGTCACTCCATTTTTGAAGCTCGTCTGCTCGCTTTCCATACTTCACCATTTGTCTGAATCTCTTTTGTGGATCGTCGGGTTGGCGGGTTCATGAAATATCCAATTCCTAATAATTGTTTCCTGTGCCCTCCACCTTCGCACTTCTTTCCAACCAAGTCTGACTGACCATTTCCCTATTCCATACTTGGCCACTTTTTCCATTACCAGTTCCTAGACAAGCGGACTAAATATTTCCCTTCCATTGTTCTACGACATGAAAACAACACCCGCAATTCCGAAAATATACAAACGGGCCACTAGGCTACCCCACCATACAATCTTCCCTTTCACGAATTTTGCAGTCAAATATTTGGATACATACAATTTGAACGTCGACCTTCACCTCTACTAAAAATCCCCTTTAACCTTATTTTTAAATCCATCCAGCCAATTTTCATGCTTCGCCATTCCTTGCTTGCACTCTTCCCTTTTACGCATTTTTCAATTAAAATTTCTGACATATAATCTGACCGTTCACCCTCACCTCTATTGAGAATTCCCTGTATTTTGAAAACTGTGCAATCGCTTTTCATATTTGGCCATTCCTTATTTGCAATTGTTTATAATAAAAGAGTATTATTTATAATAAAAAAACTAAATTAAGTCGTTAGGTCCTGCAATTCCACAAATATACAAACTGTCCATTGAATTGCACCATCGTGCCCTCTTCCGTTTTACATGTTTTGCAGTCAAAAATTCTGACTCATGCAATTTCACCGTTGGAAACTAACCTCTCCTCATTATCTCTTGTAAACCTATTTTGAAGCCCGTCTGATCGCTTTTCATACTTGGTCATTCCTTGCTTGCTCTTCCCTGTCTCCGTCACCTTCACAGCTCTTTATAA
>SNQJ01S0143169.1:0-10720 GCA_010110895.2 Picea sitchensis
GGTTCAGAAATCGAGGAGCAAAGCTACAGGAATGTCCAGATAAGTTTGTGTAAATATCTGAAGATGAATATGCTGTAAAAGAATTTCTCAGAAGCTCATAAATAATACAAAGCCCTCTCTCACTGGTTTTCCCCTTGTGGGTTTTTCCAGGGTCAAAGTTAGACCGAATATCTTTGTGTCTATATTTTCTGAGTTTTGCATATTGTTGATATTTTATTTCTGCGTTGAAAACGATGTTCAGAATCCTCATGTTTCAGTTCTGAAGTTTATTTTCTGTTAAGTTTTTATATGTTGAAACAGTGCTGAGACATATGCTGAAACAATGCTGTAACATATGCTGAAACACCGATGTAACATATGTTGAAACAGTGCTGAGACATATGCTGAAACAACGCTGTGACATATGCTGAAACACCGCTGTGACATATGCTGAAACAACGCTGTGACATATGCTGAAACAGTGTTGTAACATATGCTGAAACACCGCTGTGACATATGCTGAAACAGTGTTGTAACATATGCTGAAACATCGTTGAGACATATGTTGAAACAGTGCTGAAACTGGAGTTTTGGCATTTAAATTTGGCTGAAAAATCAACGAGACTGAAACTGGGTTGGGGTTTTGAAAAATTAACACATCCATGATTTGTTGCACACTGCAGTAAACCTCCATCTGCCTGATCCAATTGTCAAGTTTCTCTGCATTTACTTCACCATCATATATGGGTAACTCAAATTTAACATCAAGTTTTAACAATGGCATTTTATTCTTATGCTTATGAACATGTTTATTTGCATTAGATTTAGAACTTGAACTTGAAGAAGAAGGAGAAGAAGGAGGTGATGAAGGAGGTGAAGGAGGAATCTAAGAAGGATCCTCTTCCTCTTCACTTTTTCCCTTTGAAGATTCTCCAAGAACCGGTCTCTTTCGTTCCAAGTAATCCTCATACAAAACTTTCACCATTTCCGACATAGCAAGGAAAGTTTTTTTAAACTCTTTCTCATCAAAAGAAAATCCCTCTTCCGATGCCATCTTCTCATTGTGAGAAGCTCTCTTTCCCAATACAATTAATGCATTCTCTGCAACAAGCTCGCCTTCACCACGCTGTAGTTTTTTCCTGGTTAACATGCAAAACTCAAATCCAAACGTCAACTAGCTATGATACCACTTGATCCGGAAAGATCTTTTAATGATCGTGGTTGAGTTATTAATTGCATGCGTTTATTAACCATTCAGGAAGGTTAAGAAAGAGGATGAAGAGAAGAGAATTATATCACAGCCATAAACTCATATACATAAATGAACATAAGAAATAAGAACAACAAACCATAACAAGAGAAGTGATAACGGAGTTTAGCACAAAATTGCCTACGTCTTCGGGCCTTTGTCTTTGTGGGGGAGGCTTCTTTAGTTCTGTTTAGAGCTCAAAAATACATCACAACATTGCCATAGGGATACAAGACTGATCTGGTCTTGTTCTTCTAGATCTCTAGAACCCAACAAAATAAACGACACTCAAAATGGATATCCAGTGCTCCCAGAAATGGCTCGCAAGCGTCTGCTCCTCAATAGCTTCCCTGCATCAAAATGGCTTTGGCTTTGCTTTGCTTCAGCATAACTCTGCTCTGACTGTCTTCCATGGCCTCAAACAGACCTAGTTTTATAGATCTGAAGTTGGTTATCCATATCCAACTTCCTCCCAAAATTCTGGGCTAAAAAAGAGCCCAATATCCCCCAAAATGGGCAAAAATTTCTTATTACAGGCATAAAAATCAATTAACAATCCCAAACTATATAAATAAACCCAATTTTCCAAATATTATGGGCTAAGTCCCCTTAGACCTGGCGCGCACACTTAAAACATGGGCATATGCCCTCATATGGCCAAGCACCAGCCCCTACTCCATAAAACTCGGTCACGTGTTGCTTCCCCATGGGACCGCGCCCTCATAATGCGCCCAACATACAATTAGCTCCGATTTGAGTGGTGGAGGTTGCAATAAACACGTGCTTGGGTGGTTAAGGAAAAAGCGTCTGCGCTCGATGCTTGGTGGTCACATAGTTTAAACAAACCGTGGGTTGGGGCTTAGCCACAACCCCCTTCCGCCCATACACTAAAAAACTACACTTTATTTATAATAAAGTGAGTTTCATTTAATAAGAAATAATATGGCGCGTTGGTGGTTCAACCATTGTGAAGGCTTTACATTGTGGAGAGGTCGTCGGTTCAATTCCTGTCCACTCCAATATTATTTTTGCATACAACTAATCAGCCAACCCATGGGTGCCATGTGGCAGTCCATGTCTGGGCCACGTGGCACCCCACCATTGTTGTTCTCCGATGCCACGTGTCAATATGCTATTGGTCCCTGTCACTGTCCAGTCACCCAGCTGCCTGTGCTGCCACATGTCACTTCTACCACTGCCATGTGTCACCTCCAGAGAGTGTCACGTCACCTTTTCACTGTTGACTTTTTTTTAACTTTTTCGTTGTTTGGAAAAACGATCAGAGTGTGATAACTCTCGCATACAACATCCGTTTGAGAAAGTAAATATATGGGCGGAATCAGTGCGACGAGTCGGTCACAATGGAATTGGTTTCAGCCGGTTCTAAGAACTTTCATTTTGAGCCTTTTTTAGCCCTGTCAGGCTCCTGGATTTGATTCTGTATCACCAATATAGAAGGAAACCTTTTAGTACTCCAACAAAGTCATGGAATAACAAAGAAAGTAATTAAGTAACCATGAGTATTGACACCTTGGCTACTAGTAAAGAATGAATGCTTAAATGCACGAATGTAAAATTTTGATTTCATATTGTGTTAAGTTGGTTATGAGGTCATAATCACATCAAATGAGGAGACATAATCCTATTGTAGCAATGAATACCAACAGAGATAGCCCTATGTGAGGCAGTGACTGAACTTACAACTCACCATGATGGACTACATGAAACAAATATGTGGTATTCCAGAGTCAATGCAAGGATGTGCATTGTGTAAATGTGGCCATGGGTAATTGGCACACTAGTTTATTTATTGGTGATGTTTGATTGCATTATGAAATGATTGGTATACTAGATAATGCATATGTAAGAAATGATAATTTCTTTCCATTTGATATGATTAATGGACAAGAGTGATTTAGTTGTTAGTATGCACAATTCTGAGATCACTTGGTGGGCCAGTGTAAATGTGCAATGAAAGTATAATGTGCATCGAATACTAACAATTTGTTTCACTGAATGAATGTCGAGAAATTGCAGGGAGAATGGTATTGGATATGGAAAATTATGTAATTCCATAAGAAAGGCCTGGGCCTGTTGTTGCAAGAGCCAAATTTCTATGAAAAGGGATCTCATATTCGTGAAATCTGGTTCCTATATGGAACATATTTGAAATTGATAAGTGGAAACTTGATATTTGTGGAAAACATATTTAAAATGTTTCTAATGGAGATTTCTATGATGATATCTCATGGTCATTGTATGTGCATGATATAGGTGAGATGAAAAATGTATCCCAAAGCGACAAATGATGGTTGTTGAGCTGGAAAAGCACGGAGAAAATACCACTGTTGTGACATTAAAACCCTATTATGTCTCATGATTTCCATTGAGATGTATTGTGCTATGTTAGAGCAAGCCAGAGGGATTCCTTTCCTGTAAGACTCTATAAGTCTTTGTGTTCTTCCTATACGAGGAAGCCTTAGCAGGCAAGATGGATCACCCAAGGGACTGTGTAGCAGAGAAGGGGATGCTTGATCCTAGAAGGTGAGTGACTACAAAGAAGAGGAGGCTTGCATAACTCTTGTTATATACTAATTGGGATCTTGTGTACATTGGGTATGTTTGAGAAAAACAATGAGTTGAGTTCTAACTGTGGCATCCATATAGATGTGGATCCATAATAACATGCATATAAGTACAATGCTAAAATGTATATTTAATTCTAAATTATGGACATCCAAGGAAAATTTATGCATTGCATTGGTTATAATATGGATGTTGTTTGATGATTGTTGTAGGCATGTGCTGAATTGCTAAAATTTTAGAAGTGAACTAGGTTGAGAAGAAAATGACACTGTTGAAGCAGTTGAAGGATAAAGACATGGAAAGTGTTGCCAAGAGAAGAGAACATCAAGGATGGTGTTCCTTTTTAAGGGGGAGGGGATTGTAACACCCCCTTTCTTGATCCCTGATTAATTTGTAATAAATCATGATTAATGATGATTGTACCTCAGCATAGAGATATTATTGCCATGGTAATTTGAACGATGTAATTATATTATTGATTAATAAAGAAAGCCAACAATTGATTGAAGGGTGGAGCACTAGTACTCCATGACACCACGAGAGGGAATAGTGAGGGGACCTATAAGGGGGTTCATTATGCTAGATATCCCTTGTTGAATTATTTTGGATATATAACATTTATCTCCCTATTTTCCTAAATTAAAAGCCAATCAATTCATGAGGGGGGATGTTAGTTGAACAACCACCCACCCACAATGAATGAAGGTATGAGGGAATGTATGAACAACTAAAAACTTTCAACCAAGGGAACAACAAAGTACCCACCTCATTTTTCCTAATTGACCCACGATTTATTTTGACAGAAGAAAGAGAAGAGAAGGGGAGAGAACCTTCAAGGGAAAGAAGGAAAAGACGCAAAGGCGTGTGCTGAAGAGGAGAGAGTTCTTGGAACTTGGAAAAGTATTACAAAGTGCTTTGAGCTAAGGGAGAACCCATGAGCAAAAAAGATATGAAAAAAGAGAAAATAACTCATGTAGTTGGACAGAGAACCCAAACCTGACATGGGATGAGAGGGTCGCGAGCTTGATGCTTGTTGGACAGAAACTGACACTGGAACGGGAGGGTGTTGAGGCATTGTCTAGTAGTGAAGGGAATCATGCAGAGGAAGTCAAGTTGGAAAGGCATCAGATAAACCTCGTGGAGGCCCTGGGCATGGTGGGTGAAAGGGGGTTTCTACCAATGGTTGATGTGAAGGAGAGTGGCCTTCACATGGTTAATTTGCTCAAAGAGACTGAACAATTCCCCTGGAGGTGTCATGGCCTGGAAGGGGGGTGGTTTGTTGTAGAAAGTGACAATGTAGCAGAGCCTATGGTTGGGTGGAAAATATCTCACCCTCAGTCAATTAGGATGGTCAATAATTCATGACAGATAACCCTTTGTTTTGTACTCTCTTTAGGGTCTATAAAATATGAAAAAATGGTTGCAGTTATAATTCCATGAATTGTGTGGTTATGAGTAGAAATACATGTGGAATGAATGTATAATCTACGTAGTTGTATGCCTTTACAACTGTGTGAATTGTATGATTTATGGGATGAAATCTGTGAGGAATGAAATGGATGTTTGATCCATGTTCCTGTATGTACGATAATTTATTATCTAGTTTGTTTGGCTTGAGAAAGGAAATCAAATTGATAAGCTGAGAATTGTATAGTATGATATATGGGAAGAATTTGAGTTTACTGGTTACAGGGTGGTAATCGGGTTCCTCATTTTTTCAAACTCTTGAATGGGGATGCCTTATAGCGGAAGCCCAAAAAATCCGGGCTATCAGGATTGCGAAGATCCAAAGTTTCTCTTAATAAAACTCCTAGATGTGGAACCATGATGCGGGAACCTTGTTGTGGGAACCCTGACCTATTAGAACCCTCAGTTAGGTTAGTGACGCGATGAAGATCCGAAGATATAGAAAAAAATCTGAGTGAGTTTTATAAAAACCTAGGTGGATGATGTATCTATGCCTATGGAACCATCAATCTCGGTAGCGAACATCTTGAGAACCCTCTAAGTAGACCTTTTGCAAAAATCCAGATTCCGGATGCCACATCAACGAGCCATGTCAGATGCAATGTTAGTGCCTTGTTAGATTCCATATTAGCGTGACACATCAGTGAGATGATCAATTAATAGAGCCATGGTGGTAGGCCATGGGGAGGATGTCGAACGGAGGAACTAGGAGAACGAACTATGATTATTTGAAAATCCGAGAATCTTGAAATTCTCAAAAAGGTATTTTATTGAAAAGGCCAGATTTCAGATGCCACATCAACAATGTCGTGTCATGACATGTAAGCCTCACGTGTCCTTCCACGTCCTCAAAGTGACCACGTTAGCATTGACAGGATCACCGATATATTTTAAAGAGCGTATATTGAGGAAAAGAGATGGTCAGGATCTTTCCTCGACAAACACTAGATGATGGAACCTAGACCATCCGAAAATCTGAAAGCTCCTAAAATGCAGTTTATTGAAATAGATGGATGTCAGATGGAGGAACTCGAAAGGAGGAACCATGACCAATTCGGAAATACGTAGATCTGAAGAAATCTACAAGCGACCTTTTAATAGAATGTCGAATGCCGGATGGCAGAACCAGGAATTGGAATTGTGCCCATCCGAAAATCCGAAAATATGGAATTCCTTATAAATGGGATTTATTTGAAAATCCAAATGTTGATGCAGAACCGTGATGCGGTGGAACCTATATCTCGTGAAGCGGAAAGATGGATGCCAGGTGATAAGTGGATCTTCTAGTTGGAGGATGACACATGGAGAGGACACGTGTCACCCCGTGGTGGATTCGGGACAAAGAGACAAGGTTATTGATCGAGCACCTTTAAGCCCGAAAAGAACGAGGACCATTGATCACGGTCGATCTCAACAGTTAGATCTTTCAGGGTTAAGAAGTTTGTTAACCCCCATGAAACTTTAAGCCAGAATTTAATCAGAGTCATCGGATTAGATCGCTCTTAGCCATCAGATCTTTCGGGAGTAAGTTACATGGTTAAAGAGTGTGCATGTTTAAGTCCAATTTTAATTTGGACCATTGATCTATGCGATCCTCCACTGTCTAATCCAGTGGATGTGCAAGTTCTGCACCGGAAGTAAAAAGGTAAGGGATGGGACCCACTCGTCCCTGTAGCCTATGGTTGAGCGCCAAGTGCAGGTCTATCATTAGAACATGTCAGTGAAGGTGGGAAAATGAGTGAATGCCATGTGGCAGTCGAGTACAGGTAGGACCAACATTATTAATGGAACGAGAAAAAAGAATTTGACTAGGTGTTGGGAGCTAATCCCCGACCATTTATCGACGGTCTCAATGAATGTAGATCGTCCATCGACTCGATCGTTCATCGGTGATGGCGTTTTAGATCCCATCAATATTCAGGTCTGATGAACCATCAATGCATCGGCTTGATCAATCATCGGGGGATGTCGTTTTGTGCCAATTGACATTCTGATCCGATGAACCATCAATGCATCGACCCGATCGTTCATTGGGAGTGGCGTGTAGTGCTTATCGACACTTTATTTTGATGAACCATCGGTGCTTCAGACCGATTGACCATCAAGTTTCTTGTTAGCGTTCATCAACATCTTTGGACCGATGCCCCATTAGCCCTGTAAAAAGGAAGGACCCACGTCGACTAGCATGAGAGAGGTAGGTCCACGTGGATGCCCTGTGGGATGATCATGTGAGATGGTATGTGTGGAACAACTCCACGTGGGTGCCATGTGGCAAGATGACACCATCATATGGATGATGTGCAAGAAATTCCTAAGGGCATAACTTCTTTCCTAAAGATCGGTTTTGAGCATACTTATAGTCGTTGGAAATCTCTTGAGGAACAAAATCGACTTTTGAGCTCAAAATCAAAGATCATAGTTATGGTTGGAAGAGTAAGTTAGAGGGAAAAGAGAAAATTTTGTACGCCCCACTAGCCTAATGATGCTCAGGGGGTCTCGTGTATTACAGGTCCAATGATGTGATCTCCAAGGTGGATGGATCCTCTAGAAATGTGACACGTGCCTCCAAATATGAAGATAAGGTGGAGCACTCCATGCAAGATGATGTGGTATGATGTGACAAGTCCACGTGTAAGAAGAATCATACAAGAGGGCTCAAGGCATTGGAGAGAGGGGCCTCCAAGATCTCCATGCATAAAAAATATGTAGAGCCACCTCATGAGGTGGTTTTACATGATCTCAAGTGCTAAATACATGTCATAAGACCCAAAAGTGCTAGGTGGACAATCACCTAGGCCAAAGTGTGACAAATACATAAGTAGATCCATGTTTTTGTTTAAAAGGAAGTGATTTCTCTACGTATGATAACATTTATAGTAAACTAGCACAACTTTTACATAATGGTAAAGTGAAAAAAACCTAGGGGTTACCTAAGTCATGTGTCCTAATAAGTCCACTCCAAAACCCGTACACACCGACATCAACCATAAATGACCTCTAAGAGATGGTTAGTACAAGCTATAAGGGAAGGGTCTATATTGAAATGGGGACTAAGGGGATGGGCCATGACAACACAAGGGTCTAGAGAAACTACTTAGATAAAAAAACACTTTACATAGATCACTAAGCATGGTCTAGTATCAATACATAGAATACATAATCACAACTTTTCGTTGATCAAGATACATAATACAATCCCCATGATGACACAACTAATCACAAAACCCTGGGTTTTAACATCCTGTCAAAATATGCACGAAATCAACTCAAACACTAGAACAAATCTAGTGAAAAATTGTGGTACCCTTGAAGTGTAACTAAAGGATAATAGGTTGCGACCAAATGGTTATTAAGCTCTCAAAGCCCGTAAATGTTTGTCACAAGACCAAAAACGAATAACGACGATATTTGCGATTGTGTTGGCACCCAATTAAATCTTGTTGGGTTGTGAACCAAGTAGTTATTAATCCCTCAAAGCCTGTAAATATTTGTCACGGGACCAAAAATAAATGGCGTAGTCTAAACGTTCTACATTTTTACCTAGTCTAAAGAGTCATTAGTTATTTCCCTTATGGCTTGGAAAAAAAGAATCAGACTCCTACAAACACACTTCAAAAAAATCAACTACAGCCACATCTTTCGAGAGCTCAATAAATCTGCTGACCTTCTCTCAAAGTTGGCTCTACAGAATAAAATGGGGATCATCACATACCATCTCTGCATAGATGGCCATGAGGGACCACCTCAATTTCTCACTCTGTCATAAGATTAGTCTTTTATTTAAAAAAAAAAAGACAGAAAAAATAAAAATCCCTTCTCTTATGTGGGCCTATCAGATATGATACTAGGCTCTCTTTTCAGACCACATGACTCTCTATCTCCCAGTTTTACTTCCGGGCAGACCACTTCTACTTATCTTTCAACCTTTTCAAGAGTAAAATTCTCTCTTTGATTTCCAGATTTCATAATCTATACCAAACTATAGCGCACCTTTTCGGCTACCATAGCTTAATCGCTCTTAAAAGGATACTATAACACCACTTGGTACATAACTCATACATGCATTATATAATAACATGCATTTAATCAAGAGATTCAATTAAACTCAGAGTAAACATAATATTTTTTGCTATAATTAACAATCAATAGCATTTAACATTAATTCATACACACAACGGAATTCATGATATCATAAGCAGCATAGTCATGCAAAACATGATTAAAGCATCATCAAATACTTATCTTTTTAACAGTGGTAGACTCCACCAACCAAGTGCAGACCTTCCATGAACCTCCCAGCCTTAGACCACATTGCTCATTAGCTCAGCAGTGGGTCACCCCCAAGCTGGGACTAAGCTCCACCCCAAGGCAAGGAATCTTAGGCTAGGCTGAGGTTACAAGGAAAACATCACAGAAAATCTGGAAGGATTCTTCCCAAGATGCCATCTTACGCCCACTACTACTAGACTCTCATTCCCCACATGCCTATTCCGCCCGGGAGTATACACCTTCACAAACACAGTCCATCGGTGCTAACCTCCCTCTCTGGGTCTCGGCAACAGGCCGGATCAGGAAGTCTCAGAGCCCGAAGCTGGTGCTGGACACTCTCTGGAAAAACCTCTTCCAACAACAACCACCTCCCTCACCTAGAGAGAGATCACACACATGCTCAATCACAACTCGCGCTGGCTATCAAGACACACGCAGTCCAACTCTGCGTGGTCACCATAGCTAACCAGAAATACAAACACAGCCTCTCAAACAGGCTCAACAATGGCTCAAGGCCTCACAGTGATGGTTCACGGGAATGCATGATGAGTAATTCCCGCAGGGGTCGACACAGACTCCACGGCTCAAAACGAAGGTGAAACCGGCTCTTCAGAAACAAACACAGGCTTCTTGGCTCACAGAATAGAGGTGTACATGGATTTACAGAGCCAAACACAGGCTTTCACACTGGTTCAACAATGGCGGAATGGTTCAGGGTCACTACTTCGGAACAGAGCCTCCACACACGGGTTCGATCAGTCGGACAGAGGATGCACACAGATTATCAAAGACAACACGGGATTTTCGACTCTCAGGAATGCACGAGGATTTTTCTGCAGGAGTCGGGTTGGTCATACTATCCAGGGCTTCGTACGCGTTCAGGCAATCGGGAAGAATGGAGGAGGAATCCTTCTCACGACTCATCCTGGCTGTTTTATTCGCATGCGCCAGGGTTGACACTTGTCACCCATGGAACTGCATGCGTTCCACCGGCACGCATCACCCTTGTACGTCCTCCCCTTGCCAAAAACTTAGGATAAAAACATAAAATGCACATGTTTTTTTGGGATAATTTTCGGAATTCGGAAATTGGAATGACAAAAGGTTGGGAGTCACTGCATCGTGAACTCCCGGGTACCGAAGACCCGAAACCCCGAAAAATAAAGTCCT
>SNQJ01S0143170.1:0-24508 GCA_010110895.2 Picea sitchensis
ATTTGATTTGGGAGATTCAAGCTTCCAATGGTTCTTTGGTTTGTTCATTTTGGGATCAGGTAAAGGCAGGTGTTGACTATTTCCAATCGTTATTCCAGGAACCCAGGGGTTTTCCCATCCAAGAAATCCTCCAAGTGGTTTCTAAATTCCCCTCGGTATTTTCTGAGAAGATGAACCAATCCCTTTGCGAAGAGGTCACGAAATATGAGGTTTTTGCAGCCTTATTTGCTATGCAAAAGGGTAAGAGCTCGTGTTCAGACAGCCTTTCCATAGAATTTATGTTGGATTCTACGATCTCATCAAAGGGGATCTTCTCGAGGTCATCAAGGAGTCTCAATCTTCAAGTAAAGTGTTGGGAACCTTTAACTCTACATTCCTAGCCCTCGTCCCCAAAGAGCAAGACAGTGTCTCTTTTGAAGACTATGAACCCATCTCCTGATGTAATTTTATATACAAGTTGATTTCCAAAGTAATAGCCAAGAGGTTGTTGGGTAGGTGTTATATTCTTTGCATGTGTATGGGGGGTGCGTCATTTTGATGATTGTGTCTGATTATCCCTCCCTGGTAGTGCTCCTTGTGTTGTGTGCATTGGGCACTTTCCTAGGGGATTCCCAAGGGGGGCCAGGAGTGATCCCCCCTGGTTACATAGAGTGTTCGTCTTTGGGCGATAGCCCGGAGTTGACAGGGTTCGAGGCAGCGCCCCGAAATTTGTTTTGGGTGGTTTTTGTTATTTTAGCATTTTTCTCTATTTATAGCGATTTTCTAAATTAATCCTGGATTAAGGGATTAGGGTTTTGGTTAATCTGGATTATTTTGAGAACGAAATGAAGGCAGAGATATAACAACGAAACATACAAAGATATTGCAATAAACCCAAAGATATAGTAATGCACAATTTTTATTAATGAGAGAAATGTACAGAAATTGTAAAATTACAGAGTGAATGACTCGCTAGAATGGTGGCAACTTATCTCTGAGAAGAGATGTGATGGCTACGCTCATTCGCAAGAAGAAGATGTTGTTTACAATGAGGCTCTAGAGGCTTTTTTAACATAAATAAAATCCAAAACCCTAACCCTAGAAGATGAAATGCCAAAAGGTTTGCGAGCCCCGATGGGGTAGTTGATATGTCAACTTCCCAAGGGCGTAACTTTTGCATATGATCTCCCTTTGGGGGCACGATAGCGCGTTGGACAGGTCCATCCAAGGACTACACATTTTGTCGTCAGACTTTGGTTAAAGTCTAATGTGTGACTATGGTGGGCCCAAAAAATGTTGATTAGGGCCTCAAAATGGCCCTGGAAGTTTAGGACCCGAAAAGCTGTAGAAAAACTGTCAAGGTGGAAACCCCTATTTTGAGCCAGTGAAATAGGTGGGTGGCCACTGATTTCTGCCTGGATCATTGGTAGCTGCGGAATACCTAAAATATTGTGTATATATTGTATTGTGAATGGTGAAATTAATACAATGAAGAGTTGAGAGGTGTGGCACCAAGGAAGGTTGGTTTTCTCTCGGTTAAGGGTTTCCGGCGTAAATATATGTGTACTATTTGTATGAGCCATTGATTAATTTATGTTTTTCTTAAAATCTATATGCATTGCTTTACTTCACAGGTTTAAAATTTACATGTGGTATCAGAGCGTGTTTTTGGCTTCAGGGGGATGCCATTGTTGTTAAGGGTTTGGCTCAGCCTTGATAGATCAAGTTTATCTTGGGTTTGTGATAAACCTGGGTTGAGTGGGAGCTTTGCAGTGGTGATTTGTGTGTTGAAAGACAATGGCAAGCAACTCTAGAATCAATATTGAGAAGTTCAACAGTAAAAAAATTGAGCTATGGAAGCTCAAGATGGAGGACCTCATTGTGGATCCTAGTACATGACCTACTGGTACACGAACTACTAGTACCCAATCTACTGGTATGTCGAAAGAAGATTGGGAGAAGATGGATAGAAGAGAAAAGAGTACAATTCGAATTCGAAAAGAGAAGATTCGGTGTTATTGAATGTGTCAGGAGAATCTACAGCCAAGTAATTATGGGAAAAGTTGGAGAATTTATATCAGTCAAAGTCCTTGGTAAACAAGTTGTTTCTTCGAAATAAGTTGTATCATCTTAGGATGGAAGATGGAGATTATGTGACATAGCATCTAAATGCCTTCAATACTCTCATAAGCCAACTTGGATCTGTTAATATTAAGCTTGCAGAAGAAGATAAGTGTATTACTTTGTTATATTCTTTGCCAGACTCCTGGGATAATCTGGTTGTAGCAATTGTAAGTACCACTCAATCTGCATTGAAGTATGAGGATGTAGTTTCATCCTTGTTATCAGAAGAGATGAGGCAGAAAAGCATGGATAGTCATAGCATAGATGCTTTATTTGTAAGAGGTCATCCCAAAGATAGGGATACAAATAAGTCTTTTGTGGGGGGATCTAAATCTATAGGTAGTTCTAAATCCCCAAAAAAATCTTTGTGGAAATGTGGTAAAGTTGGGAATAATAAGAAAGATTACAGGTCTAAGAAAGTTGATAAAGCAAAGGGATCTGATGATACCTCTTCTACAGAGGCGAGAACCTCCACAGAAGAAGGAGGTGGTATATACCTAGCATCTACCGGTACACATGTAGATCGTGATGTATGGTTGATCGACTCAGGTGCATCATTTCATATGACTCCTCACGGGGAGTGGTTCAATGAATATGAAAAGTATGATGGTGGTGGTGTCTTCCTAGGAGATGAATCGACAACCAAAATCATGGGATGTGGAAGGGTTAAGTTATTTCTAAAAGATGGAAGGATTAGAAATCTCCCTGGAGTTATACACATTCCAGATGTAGCTAGGAGCCTAATATCTGTAAATAAATTGGATGATGTAGGTGTGGATACTTTATTGGGAAAGAGCACTTGCAATATGGTATGAGGAGCAATGGTGTTGATGAGGGGATTTCGGTGTGGAACTATGTACAAGTTATTCGGAAGAACTTATACTAATGGGTGTAATAGTTATATTGTCACGGAGCTAAGAAATAAAAAAGATATGATCCATACTGACCCTGGAAAGAAGACCATGTTGTGGAATCAAAGATTGGGACATATTGGAGAAAAGGGCCTTCGAACACTACACAAGAAAGGTACGGTTGAAGGTATGTCTAGTTGCACCCTGGATTTTGATTTATGTGAACATTGCATATATGGTAAACATAATCGAGTAAGATTTTCATCCGGTGCTACAAGAGCAAAGAGGATCTTAAAGTTGATACATAGTGATGTGTTTGGACATGTTCTTGTTCAATCACTATGTAAATTCGTGTATTATGTTTCATTACATGTGTAACACCCTTGTTTCCCCCAGATTGTAAATATTATTATTATTGTGAACAAGACTATGGACAAATCTATCATGTGAATCTTGGAAAGACAATGAACATTGCTATAGAAGGTAATGTATATATATTTTGTTATTAAATAAAAGGAAATTATGGTACAATTGTTGAAAGAGGGTTGCCAATATAGATCATGATGTGTGAGAGGGATGGTAAGGGGAACCAGTAATGGTGAGATGACCCCTGCCAAGTCGATACTCTGCTGGATATAAATTGAGCAGACCCAGAATAGTCTTATGGCCCAGAAAACTTAATTACCAGTCAGGCTGGTAGTTGGGAAGTCTTCCTCAAGAGTCAATGAGGAGATGGGCAAAGTACCCATCTGGAAACTTCCTAATCTAACCCACGAAATATTGCTGGAAAAGGCAATAAAATGAAGGAAAATCATGGGTAGAGGTAAGAAGAAGGGATGCACAAATGGGTCTGAGGACCAATCGAGAATAAAAGAGCTTGAAAAGCTCTATGGTCTTAAAGAGAACTGAGAAATAAATTGTCTGGGTTACATGAACGCTTGGACAATGTTTTTCTAATCAAGTTGATAAACAAAGTTGCGGGGATTGAGTGAATAATCCCAGCAGACTCCCTTGCTTGGTGGATAGAAAACTAGACTGTCAACTTCCTGTGGGAAAAGGAGAGTAATATCTGTCCCTTGTTGTTGAGATCAAGCATAATCCCTCTCATGGCATCATGATCTAGCTAGGGGTTGGCCAGTGGAGGAATACTCCAAGAGAAACTGTGTCTATGGTTGGGTGGAAAAGGGAACCCCTTTTCAACAATTGCCAACTAATTTCAAAGTTTCAGATAAGTGTGATTCTGAGTTTATATAGTATTGAATGGTTTTGTTGTAAAATGGGTTTTCTTTAGCTAAATGGTGGCATAATTTGTTTATCTTTTTGAATGGTAAAAATAGTAACTTTGATGGCCTTGTGGCCTGGGAAATTTGAAGTAGAATTTGAATATCACATTCTATTAATGGTTTTTTGTTTAATCATGTTTATAGCAAAGGAGGATTGTTAGTAATGGATTTAAAAAAAAAATTGGGCCAAACGATGAGTGACCCCCTATCTAAATATATATATGTGTTAATCCTCCAAAAGCATGTCCAAGGATAAAATACACAAATATAGAGTCGGCGTAGACTTTATGGGACTGCTCATGTCCTTTCATTAATCCCTTGAAATTACCTTTTCATGTTATAGATTTTGAGCCCTGTAAACGAAAGGCACTTCCTTCAAACCGTTTTCTTTTCCAAGTGACCTCAAGCTCAAGTCCATGGACTCAACCAAATCTCAGTTAAGATTTAAGAGTGTAGCCCTCGGGGGCTTGTCAAAGTCCCATATGACCAGGACCCTGGAACCCTTCGCTATACTCAAAAGGAGATAAGTCTTCCAGGCTTCGGGACTTCAAAGGTTCGAGACTCCGAGATGTTTGAACCTCACAACACTCTAATAATATCGAAGGCAACCTATCAAAATAGTGACTGGACAATTTGACTGGAAACTGGCAGTCTCTTATCCATTATCGTGGGATCTGCCTTATCGTTAAACACTTACCAACATTTGACCGTGGTTATTCCCTTCACAGTTAATCATGATCATAGATCAACGATGTGATTCTTGTCTTTGTCCTCTTATGGATCCAACGGTGGTGATGCTACCCGAATTAGCTACTTGAACGGACGATTGGTGGTTCACGGTTTCGCGACTCTTGTAGTCCCCAACCTTTCAACCTCTCCAGAGTATTACCAGTCGAAGTGGTCATGAGGTAGTATACTCCCACTTATTCTATCCTTCCACTTTTCCCGATCGAACGGTTGAAAAATATCCTGAAGGATCTTAGATCGAGGGTCCATGGAACTTTGGGGTTCCCACCTTCGAGAGTTCAGGAGTTTGAAGTAGAGCATAGCTCGGGCTATGGGCCAAAGTCCAAATATTACTTAATTAACAGGATTAAATAAATCTCGTGATTAGCCTTAAGCTATTTTCATAAGTACGTGCGTGGGACCCTCTTCGAGAATCTGAAACTTTATGACTCTGGGGCTCCAGGATATTCAAGGATATAGGAGGGTGTGGTAAACGTCAAAGCGTCGAGGTTCCCTTGTTGTAGTGTTCAGCTCCGATTGGACGGGCCCACACATGCCATTTTGATGTGGTGTGCCTGGATAGTTCCACATGGCATCGTGGGATTGGTTGCAAGTTAGGTGTGGGATCCCCCCCCCTTGTCAAGTCTAAACCATGTTTTAAGTGTGGATAAATTTCAACCGTCAAATCTAAGGGTGGATAGAACTCCACCATAGATCCTGGAGTGGAAAGAGACTTCAGGACTTCAGGTCTCCGATGAAGTTTTTGGACCTGCATAAGAATTGTCGAAGGGTCGAAAGCTCAATATCCACGAAAAATTGAGGAAATGTTCCATGTAACCCCTCTTTCCGCGGCCACATCGTTGCCATAGAACGATGACATGGGTCATGATAGTGCCATGATGGACGACACGAAAGAAGTGATGCCACGTGGAAAAGAGGATGGTCATTGGCCAATGACGCTCTGAAAAATTTAGAAAGCCATACCTTTCAAACCATAACTCGATTTTCGATGAGGTTATCGTCGTTGGAAATCTCTCGATGAGCACAAGGCAATGGTGTCTGCATCCGAGGAATTTAGGGAGTTGTAGGAAAGTGGAAAATTTATACCCCATCCCTTTAAAAGAGTACTTAGGGGGTCGGGAGTTTGACAACATGGATTTATTTTCTTAGGAAGAAATCTAAGGTATTTGATAAATTTAAAGAGTTTAAGGATCTGGTAGAAAATTAGACAAAAAAAAAATAAAGGTCTTTAGGATAGATAATGGTGGAGAATTCGGAGGGAATGAATTTGAAGAGTTATGTAAGAAGTGTGGTATATCAAGGCAGAAGACTACTCCATACACACCTCAACGGAATGGGGTTGCAGAAAGGATGAATAGGACGTTGATGAAAAATCAATGAGCATGCCCATTGGTGTCGATTTAGGATAGGAATTCTGGGCAAAGGCAGTGGGCACTGCATGTTACCTGGTTAAATATATCACCCTCATCATCATTGGTGGAAAAAAATATACATGAGGTATGGATTGATAAGAAACCCTCTCTTGAACATCTCAGAGTGCTTGGTTGTGATGCTTATGTACATGTTCCAAAGGAAAATAGGAGTAAGTTGGATAATAAAGTTGAAAAGTGTATCTTTATTGGTTATAAAGATGGTATGAAAGTGCTCTAGCGGGAAAACCCCCCTATGGACTACACTAGGGTTCAACATGTAGGCAGAGATAATCGTCTAAAGTCTCCTACTCTTTAATAACTACCCCAAATATACCCCACATTCATGCATAAAGCACAAGGTAAAAAGATCTGGTAACTCTACCTTAAACTCTGCGTCCGTTGACGATCATTTTGCATTCAGTTGTTCCTCGACTACAAATCTCCTCCCAAGGTCGACCTATATTCATAAACAGACAAACAAAGAACTACAAATATGCATCTCATATATGAATTAGTGGGTTAGATGTCATAATCAAATATAAATCAAACATAAAGATTGAACACATCATATCCGGGACAGAAAAAGTATTCTTTTTTATGCTGCTCCTCGAACCTTGTTCGGGCTCCTCTTCACCAAGCTCCAAATGCACTTCCACGTATCTTTCTCCTCTAACAATTCTGTCTAGGGAAAAAGCATAAGCTTATGAATGAGGGAAAAGGCAAGAATAGGGAATTCTGGCTCAAAACTCACAATGTGGCTGCAAATTCTTAGGGCAAGGGGGGAAAGTGAAATGGGAAGAATTTCATTGTTCTTATGCTTAGCTTTGGAATGAGACCCCAACACCTCCTTTTATATGACAAAAGTATGGTTATTCGGTTGGGTGACGGGCTATAGGCGGTGGGACAGTGGGGAAACTACCCAATAGCTCGTAATCTCAACAAATTCCTTGCAACGTTTTAATGTTTACAACTTTTGTGAGTATACGCGGGTTGTAATGGTGCAGCTAGTGTACATACACAAGTTGTAGTGATGCAGCAAGGTGTGTATGTAGGCATTAATGGTGCAGAGCACGTACATCTTCAAAAATATGGTTTTTAAGAAGAGTTGCTAAGTGATGGCTTGGCAAAAATGGAAAGTAAGAGGGCTTGATGTCAGGTATGCATGTATGGTGAAATTTAGGGTTATAACAGATGCCCCCTAATGTGTGAGGTCATAAGAGCATCTAATGGCCGAAATACATTACAAATCTTCACCAACGTACGAAGTGAGTGAGCTCGGGACCAAATTTCGGGAGGTGCGATCTGCAAAACTAATAATCGTCTCACCGAGGCGGGCATACTCATGCTCGGGATGAAATAAATCATGGCTGCCAATCAAATACACTGCAGATCCATATCATGTAACTATATAAAGTGTAGCCACGAGCAATACACATCGGATCTACATCTCAAAATCAAAGATACACATGTATAGTATCCATCTTCAAGAAGCCAATGAAGCCTAATGGATGGAGATGAGGCCTTCATAGCTCGAGCAACAACTTCAAGATCTTCAAAACTCGGGTAGGAGTGTAATGTGAGTGTACGAATTCACTACCCAGAGGTCTTCGACAGCTCATCGGGGAACAGACAAGAGGATCTCGGTGATCAGGCAGATCACTTCAGTGATTTCGAACAAGGACTTGATTGGACTTTCGGGATGGTCGGGCATGAGGGCAAGAGACCTACTGTAGAGAGACCGACTCAAGTTGGGTAAAACTTCCATTGGACAATAGCACGTCAGATGATTAGACTCAGGCAGCATGACATTGACATAAGTTCACGATGCAGAAGGCAACGCAAACTCTCCATGTGTTTGGAAGAACAACCAAATGGAGGAGGACACAACTCTATGTAGCGAGAACATCTTCCTAAGGTCATATTGCATCCCAATGCTTGATGAATAAATGGAAGGATTTGCTTTGTCCAAGGGCGACTCATTGTCCTGCCATAAAAATAAAATACTTTTCCCATCCTCTTTTCAGGGTATCTTTGATTTTTTTGTCTTTTTCAATAATTTTGGAAAGCTTGAAAAAGAATAAAATAATGCTAAATTACAAAGAAGGAATGAGTGTCGCAAGCATACTAGTTCCAAGCACAAGGAACATGCTAATGCTCAGAGCAAGGAGACATTTTCAGGGAAAGGACACTCGGGAAAATTCCTCCACGGGTCAAGGTGTCAAGACGCAAAGACAAAGTGCTACAAGGCTTGCGTAAAAGGCATGCTTCAAAGGTTCAGTTGAGAGCAACATGGAGCCGACATTAGGCCAAATATGCAAAGATGCAAATGCAATTAATAGGACACAGTGATAACACCCTTCAATGTATTTTTAAATGAGCCCAGAGAAGGTAAGCTCGGTGGATTTTCATTTTTAGATAGTCTGAAAAAGCGCAAAAGAAGACTCCACTGGGGTACCTTTTTCAAAGGTAGTCTAGTCGGTTCGAAAAATGGGTAAACTAGAACCGAAAAGACGTCTATTCAAAACCATTTTAACGAGTGTGATAAAGACAAGATCACTCAGCAATCTTTTCAATTTTAAGGAGTCTGAAAAGAGCTTAACTATGGACTCGCTGCCTTTTCTAGATTTAGTCTCCTTAGCCCGAAAAAGTGAAATTTGTTGAGGACAACTCTCCCGGTGAGACGAGTCTCCTGAGGTGTACCTTTTTCCTCCTTAATATACAGGCCGGAAAAATGGGTAAACTCATGCCAGTAGATGTTTTTTTGAACCAATTAATGAGTGTGAAAGAATAAGGTCACTCGACGATCTTTTCAATTTTAAGGAATCTGAAAAGAGCTTAACTATGGACTCTGTAGAAGACATTCTTCTGGACCAGTTTAACGAGTTTGAAAGAACAAGGTCACTCAGCTACCTTTTCAATTTTAGGGAGTCTGAAAAGAGCTTAACTATGGACTCTGTGGGGGTTCCTTTTTCATAAATTTAGTCCCTCGGGCCCAAAAAAGGGTTTAACTTATACCTGAGAATACTCTTCTAGAGAACCGAAGTTCCTAGAGCGTACCTTTATTCGTAAAATTGACCATCTAGACCAAAAAAGGGATAAACTATCGCCGGACAGACATGCCTTCATTTTTAGTTTGGCGATTGTGAAGGACAACAAGATCGCTCGGCAATCTTTTCATGTTTAAAGAGTCTGAAAAGGGATTAAAAGAAGACTTGTTTTTTGGGAGTCTCGAGGGTGAGGTCAAGAGTGATGACATATCAGACGTATGAGGCTCGAACTCGTAATCAGGACAAGACTAACAAGGACTCTCGAACCTAAAGTCATTAATGATGGCATGGACACAAAAATGCAACTAGGATCCACCTAGGTCATCCATGCAGAGGTAGGATCTACCACTAAATTACGACACTTCTAAAGCAGCAATGATAGTTCTATGTCGTAATTTGGTTGGATCGTTCCTATGGAAAAGTGGAATAGACAACGAGATGCAAAAAGTGGAGGTGGAATCCTAACTTAAATGCAAAAATTTGGTTCTTTTATTTTGGTTGTTAGGGGGGGAGCACACTCCTAAAAAGGGGCGGCCCTGTGTGTACGGGGGTTGACCAAGGACAGCCCACATATGACCGTGGGAAAAAAACAATATGCCCACATGCATACACGATTATTCCCAATACAGCCCGCGTACACCCTCAAGAACTTTGAAAATATTGAAAATACAGGAGTTAAGTCCCCTTTGAACTTGTCATTTTCCAGGATGTATGTCCATTGGAGAGAGAGAGAGCATGAAGACATTGATATGTTAGTCGATGAGGACCCTGCAACTATATCCGCATTGAGGCAATGCGGTTTGTGGAAGTTCTACTGGTGTCCATTCATGAGGGCACAACCCAGGTTGTTGAATGCCTTGGTGGATTATTGGCACCCCGACACTGAGGCGTTTATGCTTGAGGGGTAGTCATTGACTCCAATGACTGAAGACATTTACTTCCTATCTAGCCTCTTGAGGAGAGGTGAACCAGTCAACCTGCAGGATTTTCCCCCCGGGCCTCATAACATTAACGAGTTGATCGGATTACATTGCGAGGCTGGCACTAAGAAAGTAGGTTCTCAAGTTCCAATAAACAAGGTCACCAACCTATCACTGAAAGTGATAGTTCTACTTATTGGGAGGATCATTGGATCTGTGGCCTTACATCAGGCCTCCTAGGTGCATATGCATTGTGCAGTGCAGTGCTTGAATGCACGGATATTCGACTGGAGCACGACCATGCTAGACTGCATGAAGAGACAACTCACCAAGTGTCATGGGTGGAACAACAAGAAATTTGGATTTGGGACCATTCTGTGCTCATTCTTCGAGAGAGAGTACCCAGTCTCAGTCCACGAGAGACAGTGCAAGGGCATGAGGCCTCACTCCCAGCAATGTGTAGATGGGCAGCATTGCTACCGCGATAAGGGGGAGGAAGGACCATAGAGGCCTTCAACGATACCTTTTTTGACTGGTGGGCATGGTAGATTCTGGCGATAGAGGACTACCCCTATGTCGGGATCAACTTTTCCAGGGACTCGGACATACCCATACCTCCCGGAGCAGAGCAAGGAGAGATAGGTACATTTTATTTTATTTTAATTTTTTGCTTCTTTATATATATCATTTTTATGGGAGTCAAAGCATCTGACGACTATGTATCCATTTATGTACAGATGTGGGACTAGTGCATCTAGCAGACTTCTCAAGGACCAGGCAGTGTCCTCGACCAGAGGCAGTACCAGTCGCAGCCTCCAGACCAGAAGCAGCAGCAGTAGCAGGGGCACCTCCAGCCGGAGAGGCTGAGAGAGTTTTGAGATGGGTGGAGCGGAACCTCACCTCGCTCACTCATGCAGTCCCTATGGAAGAGATCGAGGATCTCCCACCATCGATGCAACCTAACGTAGCTTGGGTGCCCAGGACCTGGGTCCAACTCTTCTGACGTTTGGAAAACATCGTGGTTCACTATGGCAGGGCCAACAAGCCCCACCCTTAGCTTAGGATGGACCACTTACGTTCCAAGAGAACTTTTTGTATATTTTTTAGGGCATAAGCCCCATGATGTATACTGGACATATTTTTTAGGTGCTTGCGCCCACCTATGTACTCTGATACTTTTGATATATATATATATATATATGCGTATTTACATATTTTATGTCTTATGGGTTACATTTATTTACAAATGTATTTACATGTGTATGTGTGTTCTTTTTCTTACGTATGTGCAATATGCCAATCTAATACATGATTAGCTAGAGTATATGTGATTTGATTTAATCTACTAGGAACATGGATATACATAATGTAATCAAAGCTTCATTCTAAGAGATGTACCCTAAGGAATCATCGGTGTAGAGTAGGATCATAAACGCAATAAACCCCATTTAACTGGGACACAACCAGTTGTGCATCTAAGTAGACCCGGAGATGAGAGATACCATGTGACAAAGCGTCACGAAGCAACTCTATCATTGCGTTGTACTCGGCGACATTGTTTGTGGCGTCACCTAAACAGATACCTCCAGAAGATAACAACTGGCCTTGAGGTGTGAAGATCACCCAAGCTGCGGAAGCAAGCCTCCGAGTGTGTCGTCTAGCGTCATCCGCGAACCCAATGAACACCTTTGATTCACTTGACATATGCCACAGCGAAAAATATGACATCAAAAATGACACGTCCATAAAACAAAAAGACAAAAACTAAATTGTATAAGAACTATACATATGTACAAGAAGTCACCCAAGGCGACCCACCTACGAGTAATACTTCTTGAGGTAGAGCCCATTTCTAGGCTCCGCCATAGCTTTCCCTTCGAATTTAACCAGAAGATAAGCACCCTTCTTTAATACTTCCTTCACGATGAAAGGTCTGAACCACATGGGTTTGAACTTGCCTTCCCCCAGGGGATCCTTATCTTGGTCATAGACCAAGACAAGGTTGCCTTCGGAGAAAATCCGAGGACGAACGGACCGATCATATTGACACTTGAATTTTTGCTTGTGAGCCTCATTAGCCAAGGTTGCGTCATGACGTTTCTCATCGAGTTGCTCGAGATATAATAAGTGTTCCTCAAGTGGTGAAGTGTCTAGAAATAACTATCCTAACAACTTTAGAGATGGGATATGGCACTCTATTGGCAAGACTGCTTCCAGCCCGTAAATGAGTTGAAAATGTGAGAAACCGGTTGCAGTATTTACAGACGTTCGGTAGGCCCACAATGTTGAGTACAACATAAAATGCCAATTTGACTTGGTCGGATTGATCATTCGTTGCAAAATAGTCTTGAGGGACTTATTCACAACTTCCACCTGACCATTCGCTTGTGGGTAGTAGGGTGATGAATTCTCTTGCCTCAACCCAAGATTTGATGTTAACTCGGACATCATTTTGTTCTGAAAGTGACTGCCATGGTCCGTGACAATCTCCCTCTGGATGTCAAACCTTGCTATTATCTTATTGAACAAAAAGACAGTTGTTGTCTTCCCATCATCTTTGAACGTTGTCATAGCCTCGACCCACTTAGTGAAGTAGTCTACTGCTACGATGATATAATGGTTCCCCCTTGTTGAAAGGGGGTGGCATGTAGTATAATCACTCCCCCACTTAGTGAAGGGGCCAACTGTAATGACGGGAAACATAGGAGTGGGGTGTGCCCTCATCTTCCAAGAGAAGATCTGACACGGGTGGCACTTCTTGACCGATTCAACGTAATCCTTGATTAACGTCGGCCAAAAGTAATTGGCTTGTAGAATCTTTTGGGTTGTTGTCAACCCAAACAAATGACCACCACATGCTCCAGTGTGGCAGTCGTTAAGAACGAGCTTCGCTTCTTCATGAGTGAGACATCGGCGAAGGATGAAATCTATACCTCGACGATACAAAGTGTCCTCAAGTATGAGATATTTTTTGGCCTGATGGAATATACGCTAACGCTCATCACAAGAAGCAGAGGTGGGGCACTTCAAAGTCTGGAGATAGACTAGTATATCTCCATACCAAAGGTCCTAAGATGAAATCATAAAAATATCTCCTTTAATCGGTGATTCTTTGAGCATAACATCACCTGACTCGACCGAAAGTTCTGAGATAAGTTCTGAAAAGACCAATGACTTCTTAGATTTCGCAGAAACGAAATCCAATTCAAATTCCTGGAGTATAACAATCCATCTACTGATATTTCCGTTGATTACACGTCATGTCAACACGTATTGGAATGGATTCACAACAGCAATGAAGGTGGTCTTGCGAAATAGGATATAATGACGAAACCGTTGGACGGCATGTACTGCTGCCAATGCAAGATTTTCAACATGGGAGTAGTTGATTTCTGGTCCAACTAGGCCTCGGCTCAGGTAATAAATCACATGTTCTTCAAGTAGATCGTCCTCTTGAACCAAGACCATACCAATGGTCGACTTTGTCGTGGCCAAATACAATAAGAAATCTTTATTATAATTAGGTGGCTGAAGTAGAGGGGTAGACGTGAGGGCACATTTTAACACTTTGAATGAGTGTTGAGTGGCTTTGTCCCAATGGAAAGGGATGCCCTTCTTCAGTAAACACATAAACCCTTTAGTGATCTCGGAATAGTTTGCGATAAAACACTGAAGAAAATTGGCTTTTCCCTGTAAACTCTGAAGCTGAGGGACCGTGCACGGGGGAGGCAATTGAACTATCGCCTCAACCTTTAGAGGATCGACCATGATCCCTGTTGTCGAAAATATAAAACCTAAAATACGACCTGACGTCACGCAAAAACTGCATTTGTTAAGATTCAAGTGAATCGGATAGTAGCGACATCGCTCAAAGATAAGTCGAAGGTGCATGGGATGATCAACTATCTTACAAGATCATGATGCTAAATCATCGAGATAGGCCTCGACTATGTGTTTCATATCGTGGAAAGAAAAATACATGGTCCGCTGAGGCTCCAGCATTCTTGAGGCCAAAAGGCATCTTTCGATAAGCAAATGTACCCCATGGACAGATAAAAATTGTTTTATGTTGGTCTTCGAGCTTAATCTGTATCTGATTGTATCCTGAAAAACCACCCATGAAATAAAAGACCTCACATCCTGGACATACAATGATGATCTGGTCAATGAATGGGGTGGGGAAATTATCCTTTGGATAGGCCTTATTCAAATCACGGAAGTTCGTGCATACGCAAATCATTCCCCGCTTCTTGTTGACCGAAACTGGATTTGACACCCATTGATTCAATTAGACGGGGTAGATGAAACCAGATTTGAGTAGCTTCTCTACTTCAGCCTTAATAGTTGCTACTTTTCGAGGATTAACCGGACGAAGCTTCTATCGGACCGGCTTGGCGTCAGGGTAAGTCATTATTTCATGTTGGACGATTCTTGGATCAATGCTTGGCATTTCCTCGTAAGACCACACAAAAACATCGCGGAATTCTTTAAATAAATCAATATAGATTCGAATCTCCTCGGGGGAGCGGTCTGCTCCAACGAAGACATTCTCCACGACACCAGGGGTTCTGGAGATATCGATAGGTATCATTTTAGCGATGGTTTCCATATTACCTTCGACATAAACTGTGTGCGTAGCCAAAGGATTGATAGGACAAGAACTATGTCCAGTCATAGTCAACACGAATTCACCGGCCTCAATTCTTCCTAACTCCGGAAGAAAATAATATATGTGATGGAGATTATCCCAGGGTTTGTCTGGACTAGTCAATGCCTCTATAATCGCCTCGTCGGAGGGCAAGACCAAGTCTAAGGAATAGGTAGTGGCGAGTGAACCTTGAGCCCAGGTAGGCTCAAAAACTGGATCTAATTCCTATGTGGGAGTCGGATCGGGGTCGACGGAAGCTTGCTGGACTATAGAGTACGCAACCTCGAGCGCGGACAAAGGCATGGCCATGCCATGATACCATGTCCCTTCCATCATGGTCGATGAGGAAGGAAGAGTCCACGGATCGTTAAAGTAAGTCATACGGAACGACGAAACATGAAATATTTCAGCCTTAGGCTGGTTGGGGACAGTTGATACGAACTTGACATCACCGGACAAAAGCGAGTAATCGAAAGTACCCATCAAAGGTGGGAACAAACCAACCCCTATATTGACGATGTCGGGTTGTGGACTATCAATCATTGGGACCGTGGATGCCCCCAATGAAGGGTTAGGAAGAGAGAAATACAATTGATCAATGGACACGATCCGGCCCTCGTGTGGAAACAACAAGAACTGAAAAACGGTGGTGCCCACTACATGCATGGCATAGGTCCAACTCCTTCCTAACAAGAGATTTTAGTCGAGAGGCACATCGACCACTTCAAATTCGACACACACGGTCTTTCCTCCTAGCTACATGGCGAAAGAAGGAATGATTCCATGTGGTCTGAATGAATGACCATCGAAAGTGGTAAGAAGAGTAGGTGATAGAGACAAAACGGGTTGGCCAATGGCCTTCCAACACGCCAACAACATCATGCATGTCGAGGCATCCTCATCAACCACCATGCGGAAAATGTTCCAGGTAAAATATTTCATGGTGTAAGCCACTATTATCTTAAATGTGACGTGGTATGGGAGACGAGGTTTCCAGTCAGTCGTATCAAGCCTGATCGTTCTTGGATTACAAGTCTCAACGGATCCTAAGGCAGCTAACAGAGCCTTTCTCTATGAAGGGCAGCTCTGGAGGACCTACAAGGCAGACATTGCACAAGGGGTTTGTGACAAATCCTCCACCATAGAGTAGTTCTATGCGGCCCTCGCATTTGGATTGTGGGAAGCTTTCTTGAACGCCCCTTTCAGGATGCGTTCCATTGTTTCACCCAACGTATTCTTGATCTGGAGAGAAACAGATGGGTTTTTGACTTCTTTACCCTTCTCAGAAGTGTTTGGTATTCTGTAATTGTGTATCCTAGCTGCTATATGGGCATCACCTTTCAACATATAAACATTCGAGGTCGAGGGATTACTAGACAATGAAGGGGGTCCCTGACTGACCCATCTGCATTCGCAGAGGCTTGAGTTAAATTTTTCCCATGTGGAAATGGGTTCGTTAACACAGTAGGTTGTTGTCGCGCCAGTAACTTTTGAGCCTCGGGAAGACGGGGGCACAGGTGAGTTAGATGGTCTTCCGTGCAAAGGTTACACGGATACTTCGACTTTATTTTCTCTATATTTCCTTTGCCAGCATTATTGGTGGGTTTCTTATCCCCCTTACCCTTCTTTCGTTGTTTCTTCTTTCCATCGGCATGTTGGTTGGCCTTTGGGTTTGTCGATTGCACACTATGTACATCTGACGTTTGAGTAGGGGGAGCAGTCAAACCAGTGGTTTGGCTGGCCATTGTCTACTGTATCGACAATTGTTGCAATTTATTCGATGGTTGATCAGCGGGATTCGCTTGTGTTGAACCAACGATACCATCGGCATGTGGTCCAGACTTCTCTCTGGTCTTGTCAAGAATGGATCGTGGTGCATCTAGAAAAACTTCATAAAGTAAACCATGCTGAGAGTATATCAATTCTAGTTGTTGAGCTCTCATTATCGCTTCTTCCTCAGAAAACACTCGCAACATTGCAACATCTTTAGATAACTGGGGTACCAAAGACTTAAGGAACCACTCCAGTAGGAATGTTGGTGGAACTGGTACTTTTATTAAACTCTTCCATCGCCACCATTCTAGGATGTGATCTAAGATATGGTGAGCCTTTGTTTTCTCAAAGTTGGCCAGCAACTCGGTGTTGGCATCATATCTCACAGGTAATTGAAAATGGTTTAGAAAAACCATTGCCAATTCGCCAAAAGTAGAGTATCTTGAGCGGTCGAGCTCGATGTACCATTTCGTGGCATAGCTGATAAGGGTGCATTGAAACAGATGCAACTGGACGTAGTTGTCTCTCAATGAGTTGGTTGAGAACCATAGGTGAAAAGTGGTCACATGATCACCTAGATCTTCATTAGGCTTACCTTCGAAATTTGGAATGTCTGAGGGCAACTTGGTCGGCATAGGAGGCCAACGCGGATCGTGACAAATTGGGTCATTTAACAATCTTGACAAGTCTGGAAAATGCAACATTGCCAGAAAAGGTAGCTTGGGTTGTTGAGTATGTACAGGAGGAAAGGAGCATGGAATTTGGTTGGCACCAGATTTCCAGGAAAAGTTAGGTTGTTGACCAGGGTTCTGGTAAAAATCACGGTCATGGTCGACGTACGGATATTGCGCTTTTTTAGACGTCATCGACCGACTCCCATAATTGGACATTGAGGACTGAGAAGGGATTACTCCCGACATTGTGTTCCAAAGGTTCTAGAAATGGTTTCCCCTATCGATCCGACGGGCATGGATATTGAGCCTTGCTCGGGGTTCCATTGGCCATGGAAGGGGTTGGCCCTAGTCAGCATCCCTAACGAGGGGATCGATCCCTACGACGGATTCCAGGTTCCTTGAGAGGTGTTGTCCCCCTATATAGGAATAGTACCCTACATAAGATTTTGTGATCCAAAACCAGGGTTTCCCCTGGCCGAGACGGCAGCTGATGAGAATGTGTTGTTACCAAATGCGTCGAACAAAGAGCGGCAAAGAACCCATTGGTGTGGTGTTGGAAGAAATTCCTTGACTACCTTCTCCAAACAAGTTATAGTTCATGTTCGGCCAGGCGGGCTGCTGAGGAGCAGCGCCTAGCGAGGGGGACGATGGAGGTATATGACCCCCACCGTAAGGGAAAGCATTATAGGGGGTTGAGGTGCCCCCCATGGACCCTTGCAGAGGAGCATTAGAGCTCCCTACCCCAAAACCCAAGGTTTGTAGGGTGGAGTAGGACAGGACAGAGTTTGTATCAAAGCCAGGCATCTCATATGAGAACGGAGGGCCTATCGCACTCTGGGTGAATAGAGCGGTGATCGTTGCCATCGATGGAATCAGACCATTTCCCAAAGTAGAGGTGGTCAAGACCATGGTGGTCCGGACTGGCGAAGGTGGGTTAGGAGGAGGAATGCCCCCTGTAGTGGCAGTCGTAGAGGGAGTGTGAGGACTCCCTGATGAAGTAGCATCGTTTGCTTCCATCGTTGCTTGTAAAAATATCTGGCGCTCGTGTTGAGTTATCCTTGGGGGGACAACTTGTATCAAAACTGGCGCCGACAAGTCAGTGATCAGAGGGTTATAATGTACGAGAGCTTCCGCTCCAAGGTCAGAAATGGTAGGATCCTTTGGATGCAAGAGTTCTTCTCTCGGGGATGGCTCGGGTACAGTTTCATGTGGCCCAGTCGCCTCAAATGACCTTTGTTGGTCAAGTCTTCGCCTTCGCAGTAGCAGGGGTGGCTCCAACTCAACCGGTGGCAGACCTTGAAGCTTTCGCGACCGGAGGATCTCTTGATATTCCACTTTGTGAGAAGATCAATGACACACTAGGGTTTTTACTAATGTTGAAAATCAGCACACAATAGAAAGAGTTCCTATGAGAAAAAGCAATCAAACCACTAGCTAGTTGGAAGAACAATTACACTAGCCAACACTAGATCAACTTACTGGTGCAAGTGCAACTCGAATACAAAAGCACCCTCTGGGCATACTCTACAAAGTGTGACTCAATGTCTGTCCTAGGTATCACGGTATACCTCCGCAGTCACCTATGTAAGTCACTAAAATAAATGCAACTAGGTTTCCAGCGCGTGAACAGACACCAGGCAGGTACAGTTGACAATCGGGTGGACTGCAATGAGAAGGGTATCAAGCCTGAAACCTATCGATGGTATCGAAAGCAAGAGTTCTGGAAGACGATTGAGGACCTTGAATAGATTCGAGACCCATGAAGCTCTGTGGCAAATGCGATCAACAAAATCCCAAGAAAATTCCTCTATATGTGTTCCCCACTACACTTGGTCCGGCTTTGGAGGGGTTATCTCCACTACCTTTCTGCACGCGACCTCGTGTTTACCCCATGTGTTAGAGGGGGGTCCTGGATAACTTTCATGTTTACTGGACTTTTTACACTCCCTAGCATAGACTTGTATGTTTTTTTTATAGCCTTGAAGAGTTTCCTCTCCAACCTAAATCAAGGCTCCTACCTACACTAGTTGATGGACCCTACAAACATAAAGTCTAATAAATTTTAATTAAGTGTTAATTTTAAGTGGTTTTTCTCAAAGTCAAGGAAACAGAAATGAAACTAGTGGTGTATTTTAAGAGATGAAACAGAAGAGCATTAAATGAAACTAAAATAAAACTACTTATTTTTAACAAATAAAGATTTGCAAATTTACACTCTTTAACCAACTTTTCGTAACTACTTTTTCTAAGATCTTTTAAAAGAAAAACCCAAAAAAAGATTTCGCTCGACTACGAGCTACTTAAGTGTTCTAAGCATTCAGTAAAGAACTTAATAAAACACTCTTTCTCCTGATAAGCAAAGACAACTAACCTAACTACTTACCAATCAAAACAAAACAAAATTATGCTTCAAAATAAGAAACTTGAAATAATTCTTTTTTCTTTTCTTCTAAAGCAAGTGAAAGGGAAAAAGTGAAAAAAAGACAAGACCAAAAACTGACTTTAGGTCTACTACAGCTCACAGGGAATCACTGACAATACTAAACAGATTGATCAGAAAAGACTCACAAACTCGTCTCAAACCCTTACTAAGAAAACACAAGAAATCTTGACAAAGAAATAAGCTAATTGACGTCAAACACAGGATAAAGACTGTAACAACAGAGACCAGAACTAAATCAAGAAAACCCCTGAGCAGTATGACTTCATTCAAGGAAGAGGTTAACTGCATCTTCTTGAAGAAATACATTCTTCACACAAACACGCTACTGACACTTAAGAAGCATGTGTATGTACGCAGGTTGTCCAAAGGTAGGGCGCGTATGTATGCGTGCAGACCCACTGCAGGTCACGTACACCTCTATAACTTCTCAAAAAGAAAACTAACAGTCAAGGCTGACAAGGAAGGGATTACTAGTATGGCAAACCATAATCCCTCAAAGACATAGCAACTTACAGAAAACTCAAAAAGGTAATCAAAACCAATTAAAACACACAAAATTATATCCCCTAAAAACCCTAGAGGCTTCCCCAGTACAGTCACCAATTATGCTATAACGGGAAAATCCCCCTATGTTCTACACTAGGGTTCAACATGTAGGCAGAGCTAACCATCTAAAGTCTCCTACTCTTTAACAACTACCCCAAATACACCCCACATTCATGCATAAAACACAAGGTAAAAAGATCAGGTAACTCTGCGTCCGGTGTCGATCCTTTTGCGTTCAGTTGTTCCTCGAATACAAATCTCCTCCCAAGGCCGACATGTATTCATAAATAGACAAACAAAGAACTACGAACATGTATCTCATATATGAATTAGTGGGTTAGATGTCATAATCAAATATAAATCAAACATAAAGATTGAACACATCATATCTGGGACATAAAAAGTATTCATTTTTATTAATCTCACAAAGTTACTTACATTGAGATCGGTGACTGCTCCTTGAACCTGGTCTGGGCTCCTCTTCACCAAGATCCAACTGTGCTTCCACATATCTTTCTCCTTTCACAATTCTCTCTAGGGAAAAGTCATAAGTTTATGAATGAGGGAAAAGGCAAGAATATGGAATTCTGGCTCAAAACTCACAATGTGACTGCAAATTCTTAGGGCAAGGGGGGAAAGTGAAATGGGCAGAGTTTCATTGTTCTTATTATTAGATTTGGAATGAGACCCCAACACCTCCTTTTATATGACAAAAGGATGGTTATTCGGTTGGGTGACGGGCTATAGGCGGTGGGATAGTTGGGAAACTACCCAATAGCACGTAATCCGTCGAATTCCTTGCAACTTTTTAATGTTTACAACTTTTGTGAGTATAAGCAGGATGTAATGGTGTAGCTAGTGTATGTATGTGAGTTGTAGTGGTGCATCAATTCTATGTACATGGGCAGTAATGGGGCAGGGCACGTACATATTCAAAAATATGGTTTTTAAGCAGAGTTGCTCAGTGATGGATTGGCAAAAATGGCAAGTAAAAGGACCTGATGCCAGGTATGCATGTATGGTGCAAGTTAGGGTTATAAAATAAAGGTTATAAGATTTGGAACCCATAAACTAAGAAGATTGTTTACAGTCGAGATGTTGTTTTTACAGATGTTAAAGATGTTCCCAAACAGGAAATCCTACCAATGCAAGAAGAACCTAAGAAAATAGAGTTTGAATTGGATGATGCAAAATCTGAATCAACAAAAGAAGATGAATCAAAAGAATAATAACCTCATACTTCAATATTGAGGAGATCAATGAGGGAAAGAAGGAAACTAGAAAGGTATAGTCCACATGACTTCCGTGCTAATATTGCTTTATCTATTACTAATGATGATTCCAAAACTGTTAGGGAAGCAGTGTATTCAGAGGATAGTAAACTCTAGAAGAAGGTTGTGGTTGAAGAGATGGATGCATTGGATAAGAATGAGGCATGGGATCTAGTTGAGTTTCCAACTAAAAGAAAGGCCATTGGTAGAAAATGAGTGTTTAAGAAAAAGTTGAATGCAGAAGGCAAAGTGGAGAAATACAAAGATCGGTTAGTAGCAAAAGGTTATTCCAAGGTAGAGGGAATTGACTTTGGTGAAAAAATTTCTCATGTTGCAAACTTAACTTCTATTAGATTTATTTTATTTGTTGTTGTTGCTTTTGATTTTGAATTAGACCATATGGATGTAAAGACAACATTCCTACATGGAGATCTGGAAGAAAAAATCTACATGAAGTAGCCAGAAGGCTTTGCAGTGAAGGGAAAGAAAGAGTTGGTATGTAAGTTAAATAAGTCACTATATGGTTTGAAGCAATCACCTAGGATGTGGTACCAAAAGTTTGGCACATACATCATTGGACTAGGATTTGTGAGAGGCGAGACTAATCGTTGTGTATATTCCAAGCAAGTTGGTAATCACTTCATTTATGTATTATTGTATGTTGATGACATGTTGCTAGTAGGAAATAATATGGATGTTATCAAGGAGGTGAAATCCCAGCTATCCTCCAAATTTGACATGAAGAATCTCGGTGTTGTTAACTTCACTCTAGGAATGGAGCTTAAAATAGATCATGCAAACTGGAAATTTTGGTTGAATCAGAGAAAATATGTTAAGACCATATTACAGAGGTTTAACATGCAGGAAAGCAAATCGATCAAGGTTCTTATTCCTACAAGTGTAAAATTATCTATAGAGTAGTGTCCCAAGACACAGGAAGAGGAAGAGGACATGTCTCATGTTCCATATGCTAGTGTGGTTGGTAGCTTGATGTATGCAATGGTTTGTACTAGACCGTACATTGCACATGCAATAGGAGTTTTGAGAAGGTATATGTCAAAACCAGAGAAGGAGCATTGGACAACAGTGAAGAGGGTTTTTAGGTATTTGCGTGGCACTTCTAGTTATGGATTGTGCTACCAAGGAACACTAGGATTGGATAAAGTGTTGGACATACATGGGTTTGTTGATGCAGACTAGGCTGGAGATATGGATCGCAGAAGATCGACAAGTGGGTATGTGTTTAACCTACTTGGAGGAGAAATCAGTTGGATGAGAAAAAGACATGTTGTAGTGGCACTCTCAACTACAAAATTTGAATGCATGGCAATCACTCATGCAAGAAAGGAAGTAGTATGGTTACATAGATTGTGTTCAAGTATTGGGTTAGTACAACAAGCAATAATAATCTAAATTTTAAGGGGGTATGTAGTCTAAATTCGGATGTAAAAGTCATAAATCTATAAATTTAATAGATTGTCTGTGTGGATCAAGGAGATTCCTACCTCCTCATTAATTAATTGGGATAACAAGTTTTACATATGGGTCAAAGAGAGTCTGATCTCTCCATTATCATATTGGGTTTTACTTTCCACTACTTAGTTAACTGGGCAGTTAGATCTATTATTATAATAATAAAGACTCATTTAATGAGCTCTTCCCATTATTGCATCAGGGTTTATTTTCCACTACTTAGTTAGTTGGGTAGTTAGATATATTATACTAATAATAGAGACTCATTTAATGAGCTCTTTTTTACTTTGTCCAATGGACCATTTTGTAATTTTATATAAAGGCCTAGCAAGCCTTCTCATAATATCAAGTTACTCATTTTGGCTTCTCTCATATTTTCTATTGTTCATTGTGAGATTAATTAGCATTGAGTGATTTACTAGTAATTAGTTTTAGAGGTGAGGCTCATCTTTGAGCCTCACCTCTCGAGTACCTCATTTACATGTTTTTTGTCCATGCTTATTTTCATGCAATATTCACATGTCTAAGATTCTCCTCTCTCGGCATTCAATCCATCCGGATCTCTGTTATAACCTTAAATTTCATCATACATGCATACCTGGCATCAAGCCCTCTTACTTGCCATTTTTGCCAAGCCATCACTGAGCAGCTCTTCTTAAAAACCATATTTTTGAAGATGTACGCGCTCTGCACCATTACTTCCCGCGTACACATGCATGTTGCACCACTACAGCTCATGTACATACGCTAGTTGCACCATTATAGCCCATGTATACTCACAAAATTTGTAAACATTAAAACATTGCAAGGAATTCATTGAGATTACGAGCTATTGGGTAGTTTCCCAACTATCCCACCGCCTATAGCCCGTCACCCAACCGAATAACCATCCTTTTTTCATATAAAATGAGGTGTTGGGGTCTCATTCCAAAGCTAAGCATAAGAACAGTGAAACTCTGCCCATTTCACTTTCCCCCCTTGCCCCAAGAATTTGCAGCCACGTTGTGAGTTTTGAGCCAGAATTCCTTATTCTTATCTTTTTCCTCATTCATAGGCTTATGCCTTTTCCCTAGAGAGAATTGTGAGAGGAGAAAGATACGTGGAAGCGCAGTTGGAGCTTGGTGAAGAGGAGCCCGGACCAGGTTCGAGGAGTAGTCGTCGATCTCATTGTACGTAACTTTGTGAGATTAATAAAATGGAATATTTTTTCTGTCCTAGTGTAACACCCTGTTTCCCCCAGATTGTAAATATAACTGAACTGGCCAAGGACTATGGCAAAACTCATAAGTATGAATATGTGTTGTAAATGGACCTGCA